>CP139507.1:329864937-329887299 GCA_021014915.2 Artemisia tridentata subsp. tridentata | reverse complement strand
AAAATATGTTTTTATAATATAAACACTTTGAGATATTTTCAGAAAGGTTTGGTTTATGGCATCAATAGGATAGTCATGGAGTTATAAGGTGACTAAGGTTAGGAATAACCGTCCTATGATCCGCCAGAGCCGGAGGGATCTACCCAAGGACAATACCAATAGTTTAGAACTAGAAAGTCCTAGGTATGATTGAAAAAGGAGATATGAAATGAAAGGAGAAAGAAGGGGTTGAAGAATGAAAAAGAAAAGTAAAAAAAAAGGTGAAAAGAAATAGCCCTCCATTTGATCAACCTTAGGGCAGACACCGGGTTCAATACATAATCTACTGGTTGATGGGTATCACCGGTATTGAAGACAAAAGACGTCATGGACCTAGTGACGCACTGCACTAAACCTTCTAAACCACTAAGGTGTCTCTCAAAAGGTACTTGTTTCATTTCACACGGAGAACCCTTAATCATCTATCGACCTCTCACCACGAGATGTGTTGATATTGAAAAGGAGGCACTCTGCTCCACGCCTCCGACGACCAAAATGTGCACTTAAATTGAGTCTAGAGCCTTGAGATACATCAAAGATCTCTTAGGAACACTTAATATTACGATGTTGCTCTACATCATGGGCAGCAGTTGTAATAATTAAGAAGAGTCCTTCGCAGATCTTAGCAATCTGCCGAGAACATTCTTGAGAGAATTCACAATTGTGATTCTCAGTGATAGAATGGAAATCCTGCCAGGCTCAACATCAAATAGCCCTGACAGCAGGTCACTTCGGTAACTCCTTGTGGGTTACGCTTAGTGTTTGCTCCAAAATGGTCTACAGTCGTGGGGTGATCTCTAGCGACTCACTGAATCATGGGTGCACTTCGGTGCATCCGTGTAAGCCCTTTTGTGGGTATCTGATTCAGAACGGCCTGGGTTTGGATTAGAGAAAGTCTTCACACTATGCTGTTGACGATCTCAAAGTCCAAATCTGTAAGTACCGGATGATTTATTGCTAATAGTTTACTTGCAGCGAATCATGAATACGTGGAGTTCCACCACCAGTCCATCATGCTCATATCCTGAAGATTCGTTCTCACAAAGACTTAGAGATATCAAAAGTTCAAAGATAATTAAGAAAAGTCAAAGGTCTAGCAATACAACCTTTCACAAGTCAAAGATTGAAGAAGTGAGAACAAGTTGAAGAACAAAAAATTCAAAGACATATGAGCATGGTGGAAAAGATGAAAAGACCATTGGAGGACGGCAGATCATTACCATACCATATCATTTCACGATCAAGAACAAAGAACAAAGATTACGAAGACGTCAAAGCCAAAGAAGCAAAGAGGACGTCAAGCAACCTTGATGACCAATACTTAGGGGGAGATTGTTGGGAACACGTTTTGTATTATCAAGTATTGATCATAATGTAATAAGGTTGCTTAGGCCTTTAGGTTTGATTTATGGCCCAACCTGTGTAGAAGGCCCATGGGCTGTGTCGTTTATTTAATTAATTATGTTTAAGTATGTTTATTAGGTCTTTAAGCCCAAGGCATTGTAAAAACTATAAATACCCCCTCCCATTCAAGGGAGAGGGTTGGTTGGTTGATTGGAAATACATTTCATTATTATCTTTGTTAATCACCTTCCACTTTCTCTCTCTAGAATAATCTTTCTCTCTCTAGATTTATATATGTGTGATTTGATCTAAATATTGGTGACCTACATGGTGCTAGCTAAGATTAGCACTCGACATCTAGCTTAGTGTCGGAAAACAAGTTAAACGACGTGTACGGTTTTCTCCGCCTTAAGGGAGGTTGTTGACATAGTGCTTGAAACTCTCGAGTGTGGCACTCGGGGAGTGGAGTAGGGCGAAGAAGAGCTTCGTAGCCGAACCACTATAAATCCTTTTGTCCCGGTTTGATCTTTACATCTCTACTATTTACTTTCATTACTTATTATTAGTTAGATTAGTGTGTAGTTCATATTGGTGTTGTTTGATTGCACATAAGAATCGAATCAAAGGTTTCCAATAGTAAAGTTTTTAAGAAGTCTTAAAAGAATTAAAAGAACTTAAAAAACGGTAAAACTATTCAACCCCCCCTTCTAGTTTTCCACAATTGGTATCAGAAGCTACGTCAGTCAAGCTTTTAAAGTATATTGTATTTTAAAACTTGAATCAATCAATGGATTCCGACAAATATCTAGAAGGGCAATCTATGCAAAGACCACCACTTTTCGAAACCTATTGTTTTATATATTGGAAAACAAGATTCGAAACGTATGTGAAGTCAAAAGACATTGATCTTTGGCATGTTATTACCGATGGTGACTTTCAACCGATTCAAATGAATCCGGAAACTAAAAAGAATGAAATAGTTCCTTATGATAAACAAAGTGATGAACTTAAAAGAAAACTAGCCAAAAATAATGAGGCTAAAATGATGATTTACAATGCTTTGCCGAAAAAAGAATTTGAAAGAATTTTCATGTGTAATACGGCAAAAGATATTTGAAAAACTTTGTTAGTCACTCACCAAGGTAATAACCAAGTCAAAGAGAACAAGATAGATCTTCTTGTTCAACAATATGAACAATTTTCCATTTCGGAAAATGAGTCAATAGATAATGCTTTTGCTAGATTTAATACTATTATCACTAGTCTTAGAGCTCTTGATGAAGGTTACTCTAGCAAAAATTATGTTAGGAAGTTTCTTAGAGCTCTACATCCTAAATGGATAGCACAGGTCACCGCCATTGAAGAGTCAAAGGACTTGGCGACATTATCACTCGATGAACTAATAGGAAACTTGAAAGTTCATGAGATGATAATAAAAAAGGCTCCGATTTAGTCAAAGGCAAAAGCGAGAGAGTTAGATCTCTAGCATTGAGAGCCAAGAAGGAGTCGAGTGATGAGGAATGTTCGAGTTCCGATAGTGAAGATGAAGAGTATGCACTAGCCGTTAGAAACTTTAGAAAGTTCTTTAGGAGGAAAGGTAGATTTCCTAGACAACCTCGCGATGAAAAGAGGTCATTCCAAAAGAACCAAGATGATAGGAAAGGGACAAGTGATAGGAAATGCTTTAGATGTGGAGATCCTAATCACCTCATAGGAGAATGTCCCAAACCACCGAAATCCAATAGCCAACGAGCTTTCGTAGGAGGCTCTTGGAGTGATAGCGGTGAAGAAGAAGAGAAGAAGCCCAATGATGAAACATGCCTAATGGCTCAAGCTTCTAATGAGGTACATTCCGACTCTTCTTATTATAGTGATGATAATTCGTCAATAGATGACAATAGGTTACATGACGAATACAATAAATTATGCGAGGTTAGTTCTAAAATTTTAGGTAGAAATAGAACACTAAAATTGAAATTGCAAGAACTTGAATTTCTAATTTTAGAACTAAAGGATCAAGTCAAAAGACTTGAGAAAAATAAAGAAGTAGACTTAGGATGTGGGTCATACATAAGTCTTCAAGTAGAAAATGAAAAACTCAAAGAAAATGCTTTGAGAATCATTAAGTTCGAAGAAGGAACAAAAGTGCTTAATGATATGCTTGAAAACATTAGGTATAATGAACATGACCGTGCGGGTTTAGGATTTGACCCAAATCAGGCTTCTACAAGTAGTACTAAACAAGTAAAATTTGTAAAGTCTGAAATGTTTGAGTCTGAAGGAGACGACACCACTAAAGGCACACACAGCACCATTAAATTTAATGGTACCGTGGTACCGTCTGGTGCTAAAGTCAGATCAGGGTCAATTTTGAAAAATAACTTAAGTCCTAAACCAAGTCACACAGTTGTAAATGGTACTAAAGGACCTATTGTTAGCATAGAGGAAGTCAAAAGATTTTACAAACCCTTGTCAACTCCCGAACTTGGATTTGTAAAATCCGACACTAGGTTGAAGACTCCTCCACCTAGAAAAACAAATTCTCCCAAACCTCGGTCAAGAACTCCTCTACCGAGAGGTAACTTTAGAAGACAAAGTTATCCAAGTAACTTCCCCGTAACTTGGAATAACCGTCAATCACAAAGTTACTTACCATGGGAAATGTGTCCTCCATTCTCACATCCTAAACTAATGCAACAAATGCGTAGGATGTTTGCCACTAACAACTTTAGACCCATGAGATATTAGGGACCAGATGTTTGAACTTCTATTTTGCTAGATAAACATGGTTGTAAATAAATGGGAAGTCCAACAAATGGAGTGTGATTAGTAATTACACTAATCTAGTGATGAAGAGTCAAGTAGTGTGTCATATACCTAGCTTTCAACAAAGGTAGTCTAGTCTTCAAAGTTTTAAGGGCAACACCTCAGGCTCAGGTACGCTTTCTTAAAACACCCTTTGTTGGTAGAAATGCTAAGCATGTAGTGTCGTTAGAATCTAACATAGTAGGCACTATAACAAAGAAACAAAATTCATTTTCATCATGACTCAAAAATTTGTCAAAGACTATTATGACAAACTCAACTTGTCCAGAAATGTACAATGATCGCTCAAAAGATCATGCGTGACAAGTTTGAGATGAGCAATGATGAGTGAATCAAGTTTCTTCCCTTGCCCGTATATAATACTACTCAAAGAAAGTATCCTCATAAACCTAAGTATACTATATATGTATAAAATACTTAGCTTAGAAAAATCTTAATTCATTTCAACGCCCATATCCGCAAAAATGAATCTCACAAGAGACGATGAAGGTGAGTGCGCGGATAGTACTAGGTTAGGGGCATGATAGGTAATTTAATTTACCTAACGGCATGTAGGCCCATTATCATGTCTAGTATTTGTCTTTGTGCCCACTTGTAAGAAGGATCCCAAAACTTCTTACCTTAAAGTGTTTGATGTATCTTCCGATGCATTAAAGGCACTATACACTTGAGATTATGAGATCTCAAGGAGATTGGTGTAAGAAACTGTTATCTATACCAACTCTGATAATGCGGGAGATAATGTGGATTGATAAAGAGAAAGTGATGTTTGTACCCTCATAGGTTGTTGTCAAACTTCTTGGTTCTCCAAGAAACAAACCACTTTTACTATCTCCACTACCGAAGCCGAATACGTAAGCACTGGAAAGGCATGACAACAAGCACTACGAATGAGACATTTCCCCATGAAATGCGGCAACCAAAGTGCAAATAGACTTGACTGAGAACCCCGTCATTTGCTCATGTACGAAGCTTGTCGAAGTACGTCACCTCCTCCATCACGAAAATGTTCAAAGAGAAATCTTTTTCTTGGAAAAATTTCTCACAAAAGACAACATCGTCGATATCATAACCAATACGTCCTTCACATCCCTCTCATGACTATTTGAATATTTCTTTGGAAATAGTTAAGTCATCTCTCATATCTCATCTCATGACTTTCTAAATATTTCACTGGAAATAATGAAGTCATCTCTTGCGTCTCCCTTATGACTTCTTAAGTCATCTTTCTCATCCCACTCATGACTATTTCAATATTTCATTGGAAATATTAAAGTCATCCCTTGCCTCATATCGCGCGACTTGCTCGAATATTTCACTGGAAATATCGAAGTCATTTCTTACGTATCGCCTCATGACTTTACAAGTCATCCCTCTAAATCCGTCTCATGACTTCTCAGGTATTACATTGGAAATACTAAGTCATGTTTCTCATCTTGCTCCATAACTCTATGAGTTATTCTTCTCATTCCGCTCATGACTAATTAAATATTTCATTGGAAATATTGTAGTCATCCTCCAAATCTCGACTCATGACTTCTACTTATTTCACGGGAAATATTAAAAGTCTATTCTCATTCTCCTTCAATGACAACTTAGGCATACTAAGGTCATTCCTTGTCATTTCACTTAATCGCTTTCGTCAAAGAGTTTATTAGGTATAAACTTTTTCCTTGCGTCAAAAAGTCTTAGTAAATAAGTAAGATTAATCAGTGAAGAGTCGAAACAGAACAAAAATGGGTCTCACAGACACACGGATCCACTAAAGTGGCACGGCACCACTAATGTTTAGCTGTACCGTGGTACCGTGGATCTGAGGAAACCCGTTTTTCTTTTCTTTCCCTCTGCACACCCATTCAAAACTAACACACCAATTTTCTGCTGCAGTCAAAAACCAAACCCAATACCAAAATCCAATTACACTCTTGCTAATCAAGTTCGAGGCATTGCAATCAACAAATCTTAATCACTACAACACAAATTGTAAGTCAATTATCTTTAATCTCTTTTCAATTTGAGTATAGGGTTTGTTCTTATGCATAAAATTGAATTGGGGGTTATCAATTTTTGTTAAACTTTTATGCAATTAGAACTAGGATTAGAAAATGCAGTACTTACATGATTCCCTAAACCTAGGATTTTTACAAACCCACTAATGTTGCATAATCTAGTCCCAATTTAACCATTTAAATCGGATTAAGATAAATTATTTCTAGTGGAATCATGTCTAGGATACTTAAAATTGGATTAGGAATATGAGGCTTTTCAATTTTGAGAATTTTGGCGCCAAGTTGAGGCATTTGCCAAACACCCCAATTCCAACATTTTCGAAAAATTTCACGTATCTAGGATCATGAAACCTTTTTCGTGCATTGTTGATGCAAACCAAAAACGTTTTTGCACGCATACATGATCTCACAAATATGGATCGAATTACATAATTAATGTGTATTCTTCGACATATTTGTTTGAGAAAAAGTGAAGTTAGGAGTGTTTGGGTAATCTCTTTAGGTTTGTTTTTAGAGTCGAGATCACCGCACCTCCACATTTTTTGCATTTAGGCACACACACACATTAAAGATGTGATCACCAAAATGCAACAAGTTAACATATACAAAATTATATTTTTGTAGGTAACGATGCCTCGTAATGACTATCAAGATACCAAACCTTACATTCCCCGTCTATTAGACGATCCAAATATCCCTGATGAGCAAAAAACTTATCTTGCTAAAGTCCAAGATCGATATATAGACGAAGGTCATGTAGGCGATGCTCATTTCGTTCTCTTGGATAACATCCAAGTTTGCTTCCCTACTATTGACTTTGATTGTTTATACAAAATAAATGATCAAATTTGTCCTCGTTTTGTCCTCGAGTTTTATAGTCGAGTCCGTACCTTCAATGACCTTGAGGGTAATGTTTTCATTGATTTTTGGATCCAAAACCAAAACATCATTTTGTCAGTCTCCAAGCTTGGTGAAATTCTCGGTGTTCATTCTTATGGTCAGTGTGTATACACTGAAGACCATTCCCTAGAGTCTCTTTTCTACAATCTTGAAAATCAAGGAACTTATCGTACCGAAATCCCCAACCTTGAAGCCATCAAACAAGTCATCCAAACTCCTCGAGTCGCCAACACGTATAAAAAACGTGATGGTTCCATCGTCCCTCTTGACCCAAACAAAATCTACCTCAAAGAGCTCCTTCCCGACCTCAGAAGTTGGGAACTTCTTCTACGTGAGAACGTGTTGAGCCTTGCGGGCAACCGTGATCACGTTTCGGCGAGTCTCGCCCACATGCTTTATTGTCTTAGTATCGAGGAACCATATAACCTCGCATACTACATGGCCAAAAGGATGGCCAACATTCATAGTCATTCCGATAAGCTCATGCCATACGGCATGTTGCTTACTCGTCTCTTCACGTAGGTCATGGACAATTTCCCACATCTTAATAATGTCGGCTATGTCCTAGTCAATCCTGTCATGAAACCCCTTGGTGGACCACAACGTCGCACAAAGCAACGTAAGGACAAAGGGTCCAAACGTGGTCGTAAATCCACTTCCGATATTCCTCTCTCTTCCTCCTCCTTCGGTCATGGTTCGTCGTCTCAACCTATTGATGAAGATGATGATGAGGTGAACGAAGAAGGAACATCTCGTCCTCGTACTCCCTCTCCCGACACCTTCTTTCGCAACCTTGACACGTCATCATTCGAACAAACCTCCGACCTTCCATTCAACCAAACCAACCTCACTTCCGTGATGAGAAGGCAAACAACCATGTATAATCGACAAGTGTCGATGCATGAGCAAACAATCGGGGGGTTCAAGTCCATTGGCAAGGCAATCAAAGGACTCGGGAATAAGATAAAGAAGTTGGGGAAGAGAAGTGATTAGATAGTGTTACTTAAGTAGTATTACTAACTTAAGTATTATTAAGCTATTATCAATGGGGTCATGGCAATGTCCATCTAACATTAACATGTTTAAATTGTCTTAACAATTTTTGATTGACATTGGTAACTTTAAGTAGTTAATCAATATTAATGTTTTTATCTTTTTCATGAGCTTTGCCTAGTTCATATTATTTGTTTTCATGCATGCACTAGATGATAAAATTACTTGATGCAAGCTTAATAGTTGCCTAAACTTAGATGATCACATGATTTTGTTAGTTGCTAGTTGAAGACTAGTGTTAGGAAATCTATGTGATAACTCTTTAGTAGTTTGAGGATTTGGGATTTGCTGCAATACAATCTACCCAGAATTACCCATTTTAGGTAGCCTAGAACCTGCAGAACTGGAAAAAGGGTCAACTGCAGGCCACGGCTCCACTAAATTTAGTGGTGCCGTGGGTCATTTAGTGGTATCGTACCCTGGGGAGACGATTTTAACTGTTCTCTTCCACTTTTTTACCCTCTTTTCCTGAAATTCTGCAAACAAAACCTGATTCCAATACACCCAAATCCCCAAATTCACCATCCTATCCAACCTTGCATGTTTTGAGTTGGCTATATAAGCTAACATCATATATTACTCATCCTTACCACTTCACATTCACCATACAATCATCATATCTTCACCATGGCTACCATTTCACACAAAGCTAAAAATCCAAGATTTAACCTCAAACCAACCAATGAGACAATTCTTATTGATCAATGGATCAAGAATGTCCACACACCACAAGCCTCAACCAAATCTTCCAATGAAATGATTCTCATTGATCTAACTTTGGATGATGATGAAAAAGCCCACACACCAAAAACCTCAACCAAATCAACCTCCTCAATCTCTACACCCTAAGCTCCATCAAAGGCCAACTCAACAAGGCCAACATCATCATCCACCTCCACCACAAGAATTACTACACCCTTGACTCAACCAAGTCCCATTCATCCACTAGCCTTAATACTCACCTTATCACCATCAACTCCCTTTGAACTTGGCACTAACACATCATCCTCATCACTCTTACCATCACCACAACCACTAATGGGTCATCCCATTCTTTATCCCCTACAACCACATACCCTAAGTTGTCCTTGTTGTCACCACAACCAACACCTCATCATGTGCCTTAGAGATGAGTTGAGTCTTCAATTCTCCTATCTTGAGCACCTCCTCACACCACCACAAGGACCCATCATACTACCCCCTCCACCACCAAATAGCCCAACCAACTAAACATGGTTATGTTTAGTTTCTCCAATAAAAGTCTAGGAACCCTTTTGGAGTTTGAAGCAAATCTTGAAGTCTCATACAACTATTGATGTTTATGTGCTTTCTTATTGTTTAATTTGCTTCTATCATGTAGTCATACTTATGTATGACATTTATTTTATGAATGAATGTTTTCTTTTATATGGTTATTTTATTGTGTTTGGGGCTTGGCTCTTTAGTCATTTTTGTGGTTGGATATTTGTCATATGTGCTACATGTTAGATTTTGTATACTTGTTATCTAACCTTGTTTTGTAGCACGAATCATTGCTCGATTCCTTGGTGTCTTCCAAACGAGGGGGAGTATACATCAAGGGGGAGCCTTAGCAACCTTTTTGCTTCAACAAAAAGGGGGAGAAATGGGAGTAAACTCATTAAAAACTTGTTAAAATTAATTTTAACCTAAAATGAGTTTATGTTTTGTCATCATCAAAAAGGGGGAGATTGTTGATGCAAATAATGTTCTAAAAACGTTATTTCTATCTTTCGATAACTTCACGTTTTGAGGATGACAAAATGTGAAATCACGTTACGTTAAAATTAACGTAAACAAGTTTTTAATCAGAAGATCCCGTTTCTACACAAATCACTCTAGAACAAAGTTACAACTTAACTAATGATCAAAGAAGTGAATTTGAGTTTTAGACATCACATTTTTATGTGACAAAACATTTCTTTCAAAAATATACTTTACAAATTATTTTTGAATAATTAAGAAATGTTTTAATGGAAAAATAAGTTTAAAATACATAACAGCTATTTCCCCCCCCCCCCCCCCCAAAATCAGCTCCAAACTTCCTCAAATAAGTTTTCACCAGAAAAGACAAAAAATGGAGCGTCTTTGTCTGACACGGCTCCACGGTTCCACTAAATTTAGTGGAGCCGTGGGTGATTTAGTGGAGCCGTCCCCCTATAACAGCCAGATTTTTCTGCCTATAAATACCAGCCCACTTCACAGATTTTCTTCACCCTTTCACACACAGAAACTTCTGAGTTTAAATCTCACACACCATTTTCTTTTCTTGATCATTTAGTTTAGTTTTTCTTTTGTTCAAGAGTGATCCAATCATCCAACTTAGAGATCCTCTTCATTCCTCTTCAATAGAAAGAGAAGAACACAAAGTATCCAAGTTGATACAAGGTGTTGTCATTCCTCTTCAAGTGTAAGAGAAGAACTCAAGGTATCCAAGAAGATACAAGAGTTGTAGTAGTTGTTAGGTTACTTGTAACATTTGTTACATCCTTGTTGTATCATAGCATACATCAAGATCATTTTTCTTTTGTGAGAGTGTGAGTGAAGATCATTGTGATCTTATAGAGATAGTGAATATCTCTTGAAGCCATTGGGCTTGTGTGATTGATCAAGAAGATCAAGGGTCAATAGGATAGTGTTAGTCAAGTGAGTGTTGATCATTGTGATCGTGTCGAGATCTTGGAGATCTCTTGAAGCCATTGGGCTTGAGTGATTGATCATGTGGATCGTGGTAGATTGGTGCTAGCTAAGATTAGCACTCGACATATAGCTTAGTGTCGGAAAACAAGTTAAGCGACGTGTACGGTTTTCTCCGCCTTAAGGGAGGTTGTTGACATAGTGCTTGAAACTCTCGAGTGTGATACTCGGGGAGTGGAGTAGGGCGAAGAAGAGCTTCGTAGCCGAACCACTATAAATCCTTTTGTCCCGGTTTGATCTTTCCATCTCTACTATTTACTTTCATTGCTTATTATTAGTTAGTTTAGTGTGTAGTTCATATTGGTGTTGTTTGATTGCAAATAAGAATCGAATCAAAGGTTTCCAATAGTAAAGTTTTTAAGAAGTCTTAAAAGAATTAAAAAAACTTAAAAAAAGGGTAAAACTATTCAACCCCCCCTTCTAGTTTTCCACACGGTCAAAGTAATCATTCCCTCAAGTCAAATTAATGAACCCGATCCCAAGTCAAACCAAACATTCCTCAATCTCAATTACCGGGTCAACCAAGTCAACAATATAATTACAAGTCCGAGTATACTAAATGAATCAAGTCAATATAGGCATTTCAAGGTCATACCGAGACCATGAGGTCTCGACTAACACTTGACGCGGCCAAAACATCACATTATTAGTCCGAAGATATAATCCAATACCAAGTCGACCACTAGTCCTACGGCTTGACTTAAACGTATCTTCACATCCAAGCACAACAATTTTAAATATCATTCACCATGCCGAGGCCACAAGGTCTCGGCTCGAACCCATATTTTAACCATGAGTCCAATAATTCCAAATCCACACAAACTAAACGGATCATAAATCCGGATTCACACAAACCGAACGGACCTAAGTCTAAATCCAATATCAAACCAAATGGACGAGAGCAATAATACCTACTATGCCGAGACCTTGTGGTCTCGGCTCAAATCTTAGCCGCGTATGAAACCAAACAGATAAAAAATAGACATATAAACAAACACGACCAACACGAAAAATAACATAAGCTCGAAATAAGCTCGGGTTGAGCTTATCTCTTCACATACATAAACCAAACACATGACTCAACACTATATCGTGACCATAAGATCGATACCAAACATTTTTATAAATTTTTGTTATGTCTTAAATTCGTTTCATACTTGTTTCAAACCCGAACAAACCATAAAACAACAAAACCCACTTGTTTCGAAACGAGTTTTGACTCACACTGTGTGACATGAATGTGAAACGGTGTGTCTTACCTTTTATACCGTCGGATCTACTCGTACACGTTCGGATCTACAAAAAATAATCACAAAAACGGCGCATGTGAGTGGTGGTGGTGACGTTTAGGGGCGCGTGCACCATGGATCTATGGTGGATATGGTGTGGTGAAGGTGTTTAGGTGTTGTTTTGATGGTGGTGGTCGACGGTGACCGGAGATGGTGGCGTTGGTGGTTGCGGCGGCTACAAGGGGAGAGGAGAGGGAATAGTTGTGTTGCTAGGGTTAGCAAATGAGGGGAGGTGGGAGTGTTTAGGGTTTTTATTACTCCCCAGGGACCAAAACTGTCAAAATGCATAAGTTTGGGGCGTGGCCACCGCTGTCGCGCTACCATAATCAATAGTGAAGAGGTATCACATATGCATTCATTTAGTTGTTGAATTAACTGTTTGAATAGATCTCATAAGTGTTTTTTTTTTTTTTCAATATATGCTTAAATGGTTACAATCTTTGGTATATAAAACACGTTCAATATTCTAGCAATTAGATACAATTTTGTTGAATTTCTATATGTTGCGCATGATAATGGATTCACAGTAGGTGTGTAAATCTTGTGGAACCTAATTGAAGACCAGCTGTTTGATGAAATACTTAAGTGTTGGAGTATAAGATAAGCATATTCAAGCCTTTGATAAAATGTCTAATAGAACGGCACATTGCATACCAAGTGTTCGACAAAATATCTACGAGAAATAAGACATATTTGTACATTCAAGTGTTTGATAAACTTTTTGTAGAAGTATGACTAGTTTGTACATTGCATACCAAGTGTATAACTTTAGATGTTTAATTTGTCCCATTTAATTGACAGGTAACACGTCTTAGGGATACGTAAAGAGTATAGTTTTCTAAATGCGATAGAAATGCAA
The DNA here is from genome assembly GCA_021014915.2 of Artemisia tridentata subsp. tridentata. Lineage (NCBI taxonomy): Eukaryota > Viridiplantae > Streptophyta > Magnoliopsida > Asterales > Asteraceae > Artemisia > Artemisia tridentata. The sequence goes on along the minus strand of CP139507.1, from coordinate 329,874,265 downwards.
CAAGAATTGTCCCCTATCTTGACTAAAGGTATAATCATTCAATTTGTCTATGCTACAACGGGTCGAGGTGGGTTGTGTTTCTATCTCTAACAGGTTAAGAAAAAAGATTTGACAAAAAATGAATTGAGTCAAATCAGTTGTACATGTCATACAGGTGAAATAGTCTACATTCATTTGAAGAAGGTAGATTATATTGAATTCCTGTATATGAATTTGCATGCATATGTACAATTCATTTATAAGTATGCTACTGACTATGGAAGATGCTATATACATTCAGTAGCTTAAACTATACTAATTGTTTACACTTTGTTGCTAGACTTTTGGAATAGGTATTAATGGCAACCTTCAAAAAACCGATTGCGGCTCTCATGAAAATAGTGAACCTGTGGACACATTCAATCTACAAGGGCCAGAAGCCAGGTACTGAATTCGAATAACAAAGTCAATCTTCTGAACGTCAACATATACTTGCTACTTTTGACATGCCCAAGGATTATGTTTTGTCTTGCAGCCTTAATGACACATGTACATGTATGTTTGCTACCTGTTAATAGTCATATACACTTTTGGAACTTTATTATTTAGGATCCGGTTTCAGTTGTACTAATTTCTTGCAAACTGTCATCATTACAGGTATCCATAAAAAAATAACAAATACTTCAGAAGCCCTTTGTTGCCGGTAATGGGTTCAATCATCCAATCAATCGACGTACATGATCTTATTTGTGTTTATGCTACTTAGTTTTTGCACGTAACATGTAAGTAATTGTTTAAATTATACTGATCAGCAGTGATTTGTTGTTGTACTGCATGTTACTCAAACTCGGGAAACGGGACACGCTATAATGAACAGAAACAATCACCATAGCCATTCGGCGTGTCAAGGTACGTTAGGTTTATTAGCATGTTATTGGTGTGTTGAATGTGGTACACACTTTCAGCATGTGATGCCAGAACAGTTGGATGGTGTACGTGTACTCGATAAGCCTGCAAGTAAATGCCATATGTGTAGTATCACTAGTGATGTATGAAGTTGATGATAGTATAATTTTGCTGTTTTATGTGCTTTTTGTTGATGATAACTATCTGCTTTGCTTGGATGTATCCCATCTGCTGTCGGTTATCAACCTACATTGGCTACGGATCTTGGAGGCCTTCAAGAGCGTATCACCACCACTAAAAAGGGTTCTATTACACATGTACAAGCAATTTACGTGCTTGCAGATGATTTGACTGATCTAGCTCTTAGTTTAATTTTTCTTGAATTGCATTGGATTGTTGTTTTTATTGATGTCAGTGCTTTATATTAAAGTTGTTTGAATATGTTATACATAGTATCACTTGTGATATTTCATTGTAGTTTATTGCTTTTAAGTATCATATGTGATTTTTCAGTTTTACTTTCATTGTAAAAAATATGAAGTATCACCTGTGATATATATAAGTAAAGTTCATATAACTGAATACTAGTTAAAGCTGTGTTATTATTAGTTTATCAGTTGTGATTCATGTGTTTGCTTATTATTTAAGTTGTGATTGGATTTATGTTTTTCAGCTTGCTCTGTGTAGTATCACTTATGTTATTGTTAGTTTATCACTTGTGATTCATGTGCTTGCTTTGAACTATATATGTGTATTATCACTTGTGATATTCACGTGCTTGCTTTGAACTCTATATGTGTATTATCACTTGTTATATTTTGTTTATTTGATAGGTTTTTATGTTTACTAGTTAAGCTTTATTATATGTGATGTATAGTATCATTTATTAATGCTTCATATTAAAGCTTTTTTGAATTTGTTCTACATTATATGTGTAGTATCACTTGTGATATTCCGTGTCATATCTTTTGTTTTTAATGTGTTTTGTTTGTTTGGTTGAAGGTGTTGCATAACAAACAAGATGGTTCAGTTGTGTGCTATTGCAAGCTTTTTGTTCGTTGTGTGATTCTATGTCGACACATATTTTGTGTGCTAAAGAATTGTAATGTCGTACATATCCCAGAACAATATATATTGAGGCGTTGGAAGATAGATTTAATTCCACCTGATTTGAGGAAGAAAAAAATTGTTATTTGTGAGAAGAATGAAATTATCGAGTGGCTTCCAATTGAGGCATCTACTTTAGTGGACGTGTGTGTACATATAAGAATAATTATTCGATTTTTTATGAGTTTGAAAAAGTGTTTGATGATGAAATTTGTGTTCTGTATTGATTTTTCAAAGATTTAAATAGATGTTAAATTACTTTCAATTTTACAATAGTTTTTACTTTTATGTATCACTTGTGATAAAATATGACAAGTGATGTTTATCACTGGTGATAAAACACATATGATACAGAGCACTTGTGATATTATATGACATGTATTGGATCACTTGTGACATTTCATTGTTATGTTTTATTATCATAGTTAAGCTGTTAGTTTAAATAGCTTAAACATGTTGATTTTGCTTTAAACAAATACCAAAGTTGAAACATTTTGTTCTTTATTAAAAGTTTTATATCACAAGCTGTATAACACTCTGAATTACATATACCAAATATGTATAAAAAAGAAACAAAACAAAGAAATAAAAAGTTGACATATTCTAAAATCAACCCAAGTGTTGCATCACTTTTAATAGAATATCACAAGTGATTTAAACATTTTAATAAACCCAAGTGTGGCATCACATTTAAAAGAATATCACAAGTGATAACAGATACAAGAAATGTATTAATCATAAAAATCCTCAAAATTATTTATTCCAAACTATTGAGCATAAATTTTAAAAATATTGAAAAGGTATGAATCACAAGTGATAAATCAAATAAAAATAATAAAAATATGAAAATCAGCCTCAAATTATGACTTTAGCTCTTTGAGCTTATGTACAAAAGAAGTCAACTTTGACTCATCATTGCTTAACATATGTACACACATGTCCACTGAGTTATCTCAATTGCTTCATTCTTCTCACTGTACCGGTTTCATTTCCTCCTCAAATCTGATGGAATCAAATCCCTTGTCCAACGCCTCTATATATACTGTTGTGAGATATATAACACCTTACAATTCTTGAATACACAAAATATATGTCGGCATAAAATCTCACATCGAACAAAAAGCTGACAACAACAGGCAACATAACCATCTTGGTTGTTATAAAGCACCTTCATATACAAAAAAAAAAAAAATAAATAAAAAAAAAAAAAAAAAAAAAAAAAAAAAAAAAAAAAAAAGATAAGACACAAAACATAAATTTACAAGCATATATCACAGGTGATACTTCAAATGATATTTTTAACAATGGAAGTAAAACTAAAAATATCACCTGTGATATTTAAAAATAATAACCATGTAAAAGAAAATTATACAAAGCAATGCAACTTCACAAGTGATACATCATATCTACAATGAAATATCACAAGTGATACTACAAATATCACAAGTGATAAAACACATATACAGTTCAAAGCAAGCATGTGAATATCACAAGTGATAATACACATATATAGTTCATAGCAATCACATTAATCAAAACAAAAAGCAATTCAATTCAATTCAATAAAAAAATAAACTAACAACATAACTAATAAGCAAAAATATACTATCATAAACTAACAATAACACATGTGATATTACACAGTGCAAACTGAAAAACAAAAATCTAATCACAACTTAAATAATAAGCAAAATCACACTAAATAACTATGTGTTTAAAGAAAATCAACTTGTTTAAGCTGTTTAAACTAACAACTTAAATAATAAGCAATATTACACTATAATGAACAACTTATTAGTAACTTAAACACAATTATCATCAACCAAAAGCACATAAAACAACAAAATTATAATATCATCAACTTCAAATATCACTGGTGATACTACACATATGATATAGAGCAGATTTAAAACATTAATCAAACATAAAAACATCATTCCAATGCAGTTAAAAACAAAACTCAACTAACAACTTAATTAATAAGCAAAATTACATGACCAGATAACAAGATTATTAAATATTTTTCACTCACACATTTCATCAAACACTTTGTGTGCATCCATGTATACAAAACTTGTTATACCAGTCCTATGTATCATTCTTTGCTCCAAAAGTAACCTACATGTTTACTTCTTTTTATTTTAACAAATATATCTTTTGGATCTCTCTACTCTTAAACAGTATGTGGATTACAGAGGTGAATGCCTCTGGTAAAATTTATGCGCACATCATAACAGCTCAACAAAGGTGAAGAAGATCCTCCTCATGTTTAAAACAATACTACTTCAAATTAAAAATTAAAATCAAAGGATATTCGTGTTTACATTGACAATAAAATCAAACATAATCTACTTACTTTAATTGAAATCAGAAGCATTGGTTCACCGATAACATACTTTTCACCGGATCTCAATCGGTTCATTTTGAATCGTTTTTTTTCCCCCGTATTCGTGTTTTTAGGCGTCGATTCTTCCATTTTTTGTGTGTTTATGTGATTTGTACGGTTAATCACGGTTGATTTTTGATTTTATAGGCTAGGGTTTGAATATTGGTAGAGAGAGAAAGTGGGGTGAAGTGTGTGGGATTTGGGGGAAAGTGGAATAATGATATTTATGATGTAATTTACACATCTAGTCCCTTCGTTTTTTTTTTTTTTTTTTTTAAATATTTACATTATTAGTCCCTCCGTTTTTTATTTTTTATTTTTTTTTTTATTTTATTTTATTTTTTTTTTCTCTTAATTTTTGTTCTTCTGATCCAATGGTCAGGATGTGTCCATTGGTATGTAGGGATTTGTAAGTATGCAAAATAAAATGACTCGATATTTGTCACTTTCAATTAATACCAAAAGTATGTAAAAGGAGTTATTCACCTCAAGTACATACATTTACATATAAAGTAGTAATATTAGCCAAACACCCGTTAACACCCCTTTAATATACAGTAAGCTATTAGGTTCCTCCAGTAAGCTTAGCCAAACACCCAATTATTTTAGAACCTTGTCCCTAAAAAAGCATAATGTGCATCAGTAACCTTGTCCCATCGGCGTGTCACCAAAGAATCATAAAATGGCTAACACCAAAGGGTGTTAGCCCATAATGTAAGTAGCAAATACCAAGGAAAGATTCGCAAATGAAAGACATAATGTAATTGTGCAAACCTATTGAATACACTTCTTATGATGATACGGGACCTTTTCCTCTTGATCTTCTCACTTTTGGGACTGATATCTTGGTGGAACAATGCTTGGAATTCGGATGTGGTGGTGAAACTTGTGTATAAAACCCGTATGATGGTTTGGTATTTATACTGTTCTGTTTGGGGCACCGATACAGCGTAATGAAGAGACACTTTCAAGAGACACTCATGTATGGGTTACTTGAACACAAGGAAGAACTTTCGTTCATTTCTTCCATAAAAACTACTCTTACCATCATGGTAGAGACATGGACTCCCCTCAACTCTTTCTATATACACCTTTAGAGGTGAATACATCACTCTCACTTCAAACCGCAACTGGTAGGTTCTTCCTAGAAGTTAGTAGCTTCGTTTTGGTCCATAGTGAGAGGATTTTCAAAGACAGCTTCCTCAAATTCTTCACCTCAGGACGACCTCTAAAGATGGATCTATGTAGTTGCAACATTATTACGGAGATCGGCACACATCCAAACTTGTCAATGTCGCCGTCAAACCTTCCACTGCTACTGTGTACTAGGCGATTCATGAACCTTGACAAATATTGATGGTGACTGATGTCAATAAATTTACATTGACACAAGATGAGTTGCATTGTAATTTCTGTTTTTTCCGTCCACGGCATAATGAAAAAAGAACACCCTTACCTCAAGATTATAGTGAATACATCTTAAGTTGTAATAATCCATTTTTCACACTTAAATGTCACATAACAAACACGACATTCTGTCAAAATAAAAAGTATAGAATAATGGATAACATAAGCAATTAAAAGAACCAAGATTATATGCATATCCTTTTTCCACAAAAATAACCTCAGACGACGCAATTCATTTAACCCATGACACATTGTGACTTATTATAAAATCATTCATTTGAATTTCTAGTTTGAATAGTATATATCATTAGTCTACATCCAATCTATACCGCAATCAAATGATTATGTTAATCTTAAAAAGTTGCAATAAAAAATTATCAAAAATGAAACCATCTTCCTCTCTCTTCTACATGCATTCTGCCAGACGACCTTTCCTGTAAACTGAAGGAAGGTTTTAATACACGGGATGGGATGACACAAGCCTAATCTGAGTGGTGGAACTGAGAGCAACCGGTCTAACGAAACTAATGCTTGATCCTGTGGGCACAAACCCACTGCCTACGGGTCTCAAAGTCATCTCCAGTCACTGTTGGTATGTGCCAGCTGCCTTGTTCCGACTCCTGCAATCACATAGTTGAACGACATCTACATATGAGTACACCACTCTATGTTTAATGCAGGTCAGAGTGTCAGACCCACTCTAAGAAACTTTTTCTTTTTCTTTTTGTAATTTAAGAAGATGAGCGTATTTATTAAAAATTATATATTTTTGGAATAAGGCATGAGGTTTTAAGCATTTTGGGCGACTTTTGAACCGTTTGACCTGTCTTCTTTCAGCTAAATTTTAAAATTTAGCCGTTTTGACCCTTAGATCAGAATTGTCACCTCTAGTCATACACCATTGAGGCATTGAGTCATTGGTACAAAATCGTTAAAGGGGGATAAAAGGTTTCAAAATTGTTTATGGTTTCCATTTTAAGGAGGCCAATTTTAGTTGAAATTTGAATTATTATTAAGCAATGACCTTTGGGAATTATGCCAAAACTAAAACTCACCTGGATAACAATCGAGTATGGTGGAGGCATGTGAAATTTAAGTCCTTCTCTAGTAACTGACAATCTAACCTGCAACCCAACATAACTAAAATATGATCACTAACTTCATCATTATTGCATGCTATTTCACACATCTGACACATTCTCTCTTTTAGAAAGTTGTGTCCTCAGTCAAACAAGACACCTTACGAGATGAATAAATGATCCATGTATTAACAGATTGTCACATTTACAGAGAAATAAACTAAAATAGCATAACAAGCGTTTAATGAGAAGTGCTTTTTAAAGCTTAAGAAAATGATGGTCCATCCGTTCCAAAGATTAGAGTCCACCTTAAAACTTGGAACAAAGTATAAAACAATCTTTATAGACAACTTTACACTCGATTAAGTATAGGAACAAGAATCTTTAGCATCAATCGTATCACAATCTTAACATTATACCAATAAACGAACTTTATACAGATACTGAAGTAACAGGAATAAAGAAACCAAACCTGGTGCTTTTCTTTCCATCTTGGAAAGAAGCTCGTGCCTAGCAATTCAAACAAGTGATCTCTCATCTCATCGTTTGTCACCAGCAGACACTTGCTACTTATAGCAGCATACAACCAATACCTGGGAAATCATCCAAATTATGACCCAAGTATAAGTTTAATAGTAGTTTATTTTATAATTTCACTATTAGTTTCATGCGAGACTTGAATCCGATAAAAATTAAGTCAACCTGAGCTAAAATAAACCTAAAGGTTTAAGGGCTCGGCAGGTCAGTGGTGAAGTCTAAGCCTAAGTGTCAGTGTCGACGTAAGTACTTATGAATTGGTCAATGCCGGTTATGTGTTATCTCAAAGAGGTAAAATAGGAAACAGCTTGAAAATAATCAGGTCAATCAGGTTAAAAGTGAAATGGTATACTTTTTGTGATCAGATATGAAAGAGTGGTTGACTAAAATAATGAATCAATAAATAAACGTGAAAAATCTTGGCAATTTCATTCTGGGTTAAGCGGCCCAACTTGCTCAAAGCCCGTTTTGATCTTTTACCCAACCGCCCAATTTTGCCACCTCTACCCTAGCCCATATATTCTATAACGAACAGTGCTTCAAGCTGAGGAAGCATGGGTTAGCTCATCTCAAATTTACGAGTGCTCAACTGTGCCCATGCTATTATCTAAGTGTATCTGTTTCAAAAAGAATAAGATTTACCAATCATCGTTCCGCTCCTTGTGGAGTAACATAAAGTGCCCCAGACTCTTTCCAGTGCTGCAACGCCATTCTATTCTTTTGATTCCAATTCTGCTGACCTTTCACACGCGGCCACTATGTAAAATGACAAGAGGTAACCTATTTGAAGGACTCAATCTATGTGTTGAGTTTACTGCTGATTTGAGCTACACACAAAATTTACAATTATTAACAATCAAGTTTATCTAGATGTGACTTGTATCTATATAAAGTAGTCAAGAACGGTTTTGTTTTAAAGGGCCCTTGTGTCCCAAATTGCACCTGATTGAAGTCAAAATAATTCTGCTTGATATGACCCACATTTGCACCATCCACAACCGCATCAAATGGACCATGCTTTTGAAGCCATTCCGCATGAGTATGATTAATGATTATAAATTACAGTTAGGCAGTTATCAGCAGTGTAAAGGGGTATTCCCCCGTTACTCTTCAAAGTTATTGATATTATATAATCATATTTAATACTTCATAAAATTATACTAGCCGCAACGAAATGATTATTAAAGGGCATAATAGAATTGAGGGGGTGCCTGGTAAGTACAGGGAAAGGGAAAGGGTAAGGGAATGCAAAGGAATGGGTGAGGGGGGTAATCATTACCTTTTACCCCCCAATTTACTCTATAAATGGTTGATTACCCACTATTGGGTAATCAATTTACCTTTGCACACCCCTAACCAAGCACCATTTAAAAAAAGTGAATGTGGGCCCTTTTCAATTCCTTTCCCCCCTTCCCCCCCCCCCCCCCCCCCCCCCCCCCCCCCCCCCCCTACCAAGCGCCCCTGATAATTATACACCTTAACCCAATCTTACCCTTTCACTCCGATTGTATTTTTTTTTTAAAAGCTGTCCTTTTTTTCTATTCTTAAATTCTTAAAAAAAAGAATATTCCAAAAACTTTTAAAAAACTGATTAAAACCATCATCACAACTTTAAACACAAAAAAACTACATCCAAAACATTTATTTTTTCTAATCCCCGACTTTTCTACACTCATTATCTGAGCTCATTATCAAAAATTACAAAATCACTTTCAAAAAACCCCATCCAAACAACCCTTTAATAAAAACTGGGCAAGCCCATGACTGGAAACAATAAAACAGGGACAAAAAAAGGTTTAATAAAAAAGAGCAAGAACCGAATCATACCTGAAACTGCAAAAAAAAACACCTCGTTCTCCTTTACAAGCCAAAACTCAAAGAACTAGCAAAATTTTCCGTTTCCAAAGGATCAATATCAACACAACAA
>CP139507.1:329851974-329864837 GCA_021014915.2 Artemisia tridentata subsp. tridentata | reverse complement strand
TAACGTCAATGAATGTTACTTCCCATATGTAATACAACATATTTGAAATAAGAAAATAAATACATCACTCCCACTAGCTTTCAGGAATATTAAGAAATATCTTAATTTTAATTATAAATCAAACTAGATTTAATAACTAAAATAAGTATATCTTCAAGATGCATGCATTAATCCATTCACAATGATTTGCATTTGTATACTACTAAAGATTATTTGAATTCAAACACTCCTTTCAATTACTTTTCGTCCTCGCTTAAGTAATTATTAAAGAAAAAGTTTTGACATTCCATTATTAATTTCATATAAATGAAGTAATAATGACAATCATAATCTTTATATGTTTAATGTGTTAGAAAGAATTTCAATCACATTTAATTGCTTAATTGTGATTGATAATTTTCCATACATTAAATATGTATACAAATTTGTCCATTATGATTTCTACACAAGAATTTAAATCTCTAGGATTTTCATTTCCTTTGTAGAAATTCATTTCCATTCTATAGTGTTACTATAGAGTTTAAGATTAACTACGTTTCCAAACTAGTTATCTTATTGGACTGCATCTAATTATTCATAGTATGAGTAATTTGCCAAATAACATTTGCAATTTATTAATAGGCATATCACGATCCTGTAACTCATAATCCTCAACATATTCTACAAATATTTGAGATACCCTTGCGGATCTATGAATAAGAATTCCATCATCTTGAGATTTAACACTAACATGTTAAATCCTCATAACGATTTTGCTAGCGTATTTAGAAGATTATGTATCTTGTAATTTTTATCTTTTGAAGATAAAACTCCCACTCGCCTTTTGCAATTTATAGATTACCTATAAATGCTTAGCAAATAGAGCAACACAACATTGTTCTCTTTTGGGACTTTTACAAATACATATTGACAGTTCCTAACATTAATTTGTTAATAACCTACCCAACAAGTAGTTTAACAAATTCTGAACTTCAATTTTAAGACTTAATGTGATTCATCACATTCCATATTAAATGGTGTCTTATTGATCTTCTAGGTTGGAGTCTAATTGAGTATTTTCAATCCATACTCAATTTTCTAACCTTGATATCTTTAGGAAGAGAAGAAGATATAGTTATCTTAAATCAAACAATTTTTCAAGAGTTTGATTTTCCTAATTGAACATACCATAAACACTATGTATTTCATTAGGATTAATATTGTAAGTCATTCTTACAATATATATAAGATAAACATATATATCGTTTTGGCTTACCTATTTACCAACTATGTCAATTTAATGGTACAATAGCTTTCCAAGCCAATTGCATAATTTATAACATAAGTGCCTTATTGACCAAGCCACTTAATATCTATGTCTTACCAAAAAAACATAAACTTGTTATAATCCCAATGTGCGTTACAAATCATTGATCAACTCAATGACTCTTTGTATATGTCTTAATTAAAAAACATAACAATATAACGTCTTACTTTGTTATAAGTCTTATAATAATAAAAGACTTCATATTTATATCTTTATACTAAAATATAAATATGCATAACTAAAGTAATTATGAAACCCACAACTTGGTTTCAATAGTTTTTCAAGTTAATTTATTTCTTCATATATTTATGTCATGTCATTCCATGAATACATAAACATTTAAATATGAATTAGTATAAGATTACTTCATTTATTTATGTCATTACAACAATACATAAATATTTACATTTGAAGTAGTCTTATTATCATATCGACACTTGTTCTAATAATTATCTAATTTTTAGAAACTTGTATAATTAACATAGTTTCATTATTTCAGCCGAGGCTGCAATGATGAAAGTATGTAATTTACCTTGTCATTAATATCTAGTAATGAAAGTAGATATTAACTCCAAGTGTTCTATAAATTAGAATGTGTATAAAACACATTAGAACATTGGTCTCTTACCTTGCAGTCAAGAGAACACTTTAAATCATATTTCTTTATGTTGTTGCTTGCACACTTTAATTAATTCTCCCACTTGTGCATGGAACAACATCACGTATCAGATAAACAACACGTCAATAGTTTGCTTATTTGATCAATATGATTGTGTCATAGATATAAGTAGATATAGAATCACCTCGTCTAGTAAGGAAACGTACACGACTCTCCTTAATACCACAAGTGTCTATAATTGGAAAGTATTTTATCTCAGGAAATTTTAGAGATAATCCGGGTAACTACCAAGACTTGTAGCTCCCACTGAATTTAAGATCACTACATGAACTCATTATTCAGTTAATGACAACACAATGCTCCCACTGGATTTGACAAAATTGTAAGTGTTGCATCACCAGTAAAAGCAAATAGTGTGCTGCTTACTTTCCTACACCCTTGATGAATTCCTTACGTAACACTACTAAGGTACTTCAAAGAATGTATTCTACTTGTCAATGATGGAATATCCATCAATGCAATTAACTTGAAAGAATTGGATATGCAATTTCTTCCTTAGTTAGGTCTACTATCCCCATCATGGTATGTAGCACTTTTAAATGGTTAAAGCATAACAACTAGATTAAATATTCTAGTTTGCCTTTTACCAATTATGCGGTAATTAGTCTAGCTTCTAATTCAATAACTCCTACATGTGCAATTTCTACAAAATTTGCAATGAGTTATTTCTTAGAATTTAGATAATTCTAATTTTCCTATTATACCTTTCTCATTCATGAAAAGGAATAGGATTAAGTCTCACTCTTCACACGGAAAGTGGACTCGGTTTATTCTTTTCAGTAAAAATTGACTCTATCTAACACCCCTATGGGTGTAGACCAATTTACTACTAAAAGAATATCCCATGTTTACGGTTTTAACGTTGCATTAAATACATTAAAAGAATTTTCAAAATTCAATTTAGTATTTGTGATAATAATCTTTTCAAGAAAATTAAACACCCACGGTAAAATAAATTTCACCATTTAATTTTCATTGAAAATTAGGATCCAAATTGACGTCGTTTCATCACATCAGCTTTGGCTGCTAGCAATGAAAGTACTCAATAAGGTAGAGCTGCACTCAATTGCCAATATACAATTGCAATTCCTAGAATCACAGGACTTACATTATATTGCCAACCTCAGTTGCAAAATGTAAACATGTTTCATCCCCAAATCTTTATGCCTTGACGCCGTCCCATCACATTCAGCTTTGGCTGCTAGTGATGAAAGTGCCCAATTAAGTTCACCAACTTAAGAAACTGTAAATTGACGTCGTTTCATTGCATTCAGCTTTGGCTGCTAGCAACGAAAGTACTCAATTTACCCTTAGACAACCACCCTTTGAACATAAATATTCAGCTTTGGCTGCTAGTGATGTAGGATGAAACCTTAGGTGTTCCTTTTTGTAGTTGGATGGCATATTACTTAAATTTTAAGGGTATTAAATTTTTTATGTGTAATCAAAAAATATGTACAAAGATGTCATGCATTCATCTTTGTATCATATGTTTTCTACAAAAACCATTTACCAATTCGTAGCTTAAAATCAACAAAATTTAATTGATGGCGTTGAGAAACTTACAACATTGCCTTAAGATACTTCGTACTTTTTCATGGTGTACTTGGTAAGTCTATTATTGACGCACAGGCGAGCGGAGGGGCAAACGTCCGCCGAAGCTAATTAAAAACGCTCCCCTTTCGGATGACAATTTAATGTCAAGCCTCCTTATACCCACTTTATAGTTTGTCAATAATAGGTCCGCCGCTTCGATCACTTTTGTACAGTCGCATCAATCAATTAAAACTTTAAGATTTAAAGCTTAAAACAATTTATGTGGTAAATTATTAATTGCTAGTCTCGCCTGGGAGCAAATTACCGTGCGAAGCGAACCACTGTCGGCACATAAGACTTGGCAATTAAATGGTTTACTACAAAGGTTTCATAGTTATTAGGTCCATTTATTTTTATTTGAAAAATTACCCTCTTTGTTGTTACAATCCATCATAATTAAACACACAAAGAACAAGTAATTTAAAAAATAAATAAACACATAATAACACATATATGATCATCAACGATATCATATAGCCACATGTAAACCTTTTTGATAAATCCTATTAATTATCTATGTGAATTTTCATGTATCTAATCAATAAAACTCCCATTGGTTTTCGAGCTCATTGTACCCAATGGACCACAGACGCCAAATAGCTTGGCGCGTAAGTTTTAATTAACTAGATACCACATTGCACATAACCAATTTTAATTAATATATTAGGGTCTTCCCTAATTTAAGATTTATCTTAAAAATCATGTAGCAATTAAATCAACAAACATTCCATGACAAAACATGCAAGATTTTGTCATGGATCCCATATAGCACTTAAAATCATGTAACACATATTTACAAGCCTATATAGTACGCAATCTAATTAATTAATTAATGACATCACATAAGGTATTCATTAATTAATCCCTAAAAAAATTGCATGCAATCCTAGGTTGTTTTCTACAAAAACCAAAACCCTAAATCTTTTAATTAGGTGTCGACCTAATTAGGGTTTACAAAAAAAATAAACCCTAGATTAATCAATTGCATGTATCTATACAAGATTCAATTTTTAAGGGTTTTTAGTAATTAATTACATGTTAAAAACGCGGCTCATGATGCCACTGTTGGAATATGTGAATCATAAATAAACTATAAACACATAATCATCACAAGTATACGCAGCGGAATGGATCTACATAAACATGTAAATTAATTAACATAAAACTAAATAGAAGCGTACCTTTTTTGATTCCTAGCAAGAACAAGGAATCACGTGCTCCAAGAACAATATAAACCCTAATTGGGTTTAAGGATGGATCGACTTTTTTAGGGTCGAATAGGGCAAGGTAACAACAAGCTAAAGTAAGCTTGTACTCCGTTCCTGTACACACGTATTAGTAGCGTTTCAATGTGAAAAGCTAGATTCATGTATCACAAATAAAACATCACAACATCTAGGGTTTGATGTTCTATATAATACATGATCGAACCCCATATGGATACACCACTGTACGATCTAACAAGATCATAAAAGAAATAATCAAATATCATGCACATGCATTATACACGTATCAATACATGCACATGCATATCTATCTATATTCCTTTACTGTTTCATGATGTTTGATGTTTGTCAGTGTGTGAATAAGAAAAGGAATCGATTTATCAAATCGTTTTTAGATACAGATAAAGTCAATTGGTTTTAAGGGATATAAGTTGTCTGTCTATTAACCTAAAACAGGAGGTAAGGTTGCTTTTAAAGCAATAAAACTTGTCCTCCAAGTTTTATTTTTCACCTCCTTATGTTTCATAAATCGACACTTAACCCCTTTCACTTTTCTTGTTCGATCATATAAATATTTGTGATTTAATAATTAATCATAAATCATTATACTAATTATTAATACATTGAGACTCATACGTAATGTGTGCAATCCCGAAGTCTCGGGTTCAAAACCGGTCATACATATATTAATAAAAATCCATTAACTCTAACAAGCTCCCACTTGCATCTTATCAACGATGTTGGGTTTGCACCGATTCGAATATGAAGTGTGCCAAAAAAAACCGCTTAGTAATTTTTCTTCTTAAAAAAAGAAATACATTTACCACTATCAGTTGCCACGTCTTTCAGTATCATCATGTAAGTGGAGATACTTATTACTCCCTCCGTCTCAATTTATTTGCGAAGAGAAAACTCAAAGTTTAATAAAAGTGGGGCAATTTCAAGTTTTCAACCACTATAAATAGAATATTCTCTCACTATTCTCTAGTTTTTACATAAATAAGGAAGTGTGAACAATTAATTTAGACATCCAAAAAGGAAATATGTACAATTAAATTGAGATCGGAGGAGTACTTATGTTGAAACTATACAATTACTGTTTACTGAAGTACAAAATATAGGTTGTATGCAAAACCATTAAATAAGGATAACGATATTAACCATTTAATGTATAGTTGTGATGACTTGTAAATAGATTGAACTCAGTATAACCTTTTTATATCATTAGGAATTAACCTTATAAATAGAATTTGCAATGATAACAAAAGTGCATAAGCTTCATATTTTTGTTCCATATTTGCTTAAATGGGCTAATGTAATGTTATATATTAGCGTCTTGTAAAGAATTATGCCAACAATAGTGACCGTTGATAGTAAGACATGGCATGAACAACATATTTGAAGATGCAAAACAGAAACGGACTTTTTGATGATAGTAATATGGTGTAATCAGTTGTCACCAAAAGGTATTTTCATCCTAATCTCAGTTCCTATTTTCAGTTATGTTACCATTTATGTTAATAACCATGGAATAAAATGTCCACTAAGGTTGAAAAGTAAGTATTCAATGACTCATGTAGTTTTATATTAAACACTACACTATCAATGACTCATGCTTTTCAAATTTATATTAAACACTACACTATCAATGACTCATGCTTTTCAAATTTTGAATTTTTCTCAAGTCTTGAACTTCTCAATTTACTGCACAAAACTTTATTATCTACTTCATCGTATTTGAACCGGTCACTAACTAGTAGTGATCTTATTGCACGATATCAGACTACCTATGAATGAAACATGGTGTAATCAGTTGTCACCAAAAGGTATTTTCATCCTAATCTCAGTTCCTATTTTCAGTTAGGTTACCATTTATGTTAATACCCAGGGAATAAAATGTCCACTGAGGTTGAAAAGTAAGTATTCAATGACTCATGTAGTTTTATATTAAACACTACACTATCAATGACTCAGCTTTTCAAATTTGAATTTTCTCAAGTCTTGAACTCTCAATTTAGCACAAACCTTTATTATCTACTTCATCGTATTTGAACCGGTCACTAACCAGTAGTAATCTTATTGCACGATATCAGACTACCTATGAATGAAACATGTGTTAATCGTTGTCACCAAAAAGGTATTTTCATCCTAATCTCAGTTTCCTATTCAGTTAGGTTACCATTTATGTTAAATACCCATGGAATAAAATGTCCACTGAGGTTGAAAAGTAAGTATTCAATGACTCATGTAGTTTTATATTAAACACTACACTATCAATGACTCATGCTTTTCAAAAGCACATAAGCCCTTTCTACTAACCTTACCCAAACATCCCCTTAAAAGCTTATTTGATCAAATAAGCTGTTTACCACTCCAAGACCAAACAACATATGTAAACCCACTTCCGCAGTATACTCTGAATGTTATATAGCTGTGTGAACTTTGTTGAATAATGTTCACAACCTGAGAGCTAGTCTAATTAGATGTGTCTCCTAAACCAAGCAGACCGTGTTCGCCTCGTCCCCATGTCATTACCACTCCGTTTTCTGCACAAAGTTTGTACATAATAAACCATACTAATAATTGTTAATATGTTAATGACAAATCCTAAGCAAACACGATATGGAACCTAAAGATACAATTTAACTTACATCAAATTTGTCAAAAACGTTCCAAGTCGTGACACTTCAAGCCAATGAGCCTACTGATTCGTCATAAAAAGAAACTGCATCAAATTTCAAGTTCTCACATTCACGAACAGAACCCTAATCAGAATCATTCTCATAGGATCCAATATGGTGAGTAGATAAGAAACAGACCTCCCTGTGCCTATTCAGTGCCAAAACAGAAGAAAAAACAAAGTAAACATACCTATGATAACCTCTTGCCTGCTCCAATTTGGCTTTGGGAGGAAATTGGACAGGCTTGTTTGGCTAAATAGGAGGATTAATCAGTATGAATGTACCATAAAGTAGATTCTCCCATTGTGAAGGGTAAATGGCTTGGGCGGCCAATGTAAAGTAGATTCTCCCATTGTGAAGGGTAAATGGCTTGGGCGGCCAATGTATGATGAGTGGAATAGCGAGGAGTGAAAGATGAACTTGCTTGGTCCACTCAATACATTGGCATAGGAGGTAATGGTTGGTCATCCAAGCAACTGAAGCCTTTGTTTGAGAGGGAAATGTAGGTTGTTTGGTAGAGCCCCCTATGGATGGGTTATGGGTTCCTAACGAAGCCACACACTTGTCATGTCTTGATCATTGTGGGTGCTGGAGGAATGGTCTTGATGGGGAAGTGATGTGGAAATGTAGTTAGATTGTAGGTGCCTTATTGGTGAATTCAGTGGAGACAAATTGGCATGGTTTATGTAACAGTGCAGTTTGGTCTGTTTGGATAGTTCTTGTTTAGTATGTTGTCGGATATATAGAATAGTCCTAGCTGACAGCTGATATCAGATGAATGTAGTGTTGGTATTATACTGAGGTGAGACTGTTCACTTAGTATCTTGTTTATGATGTACTTTTTGAGTTGTTAGTATAATGAATTCACCTTTTGCGGAAAAAAAAAAAAAAAAAAAAAAAAAACAGAGGAAACAATACAACAACCGATTTCTGGTCCAGTCGTGTAATCATAAACATAATAATAAGGCTCTAAACAAAAAAAGTATCTTAGTAAGGTCAATTAACAGGAGCATAAACAGTATAATTATTTTAACTTCCGTACCAATGTACTTACTGATTTAGCGGCTGGATGTTGTTGATGCATCTTTAACGGTTGACGGTCAGCCATGGTTGCAGTCACCCCACCCGGGTACGTAGACAGCTCCGATTGGTTCCAGATTTCAATCCCTATAACCTCCTCGGTGCCTTGCCTCGTCACCACTTGTCTCATATTATATCAGCTGATCTTAGGATGATTATGTGTTCGATTTCTTGTAATTACTAAGGCTTGTATTAATTCTCTCCTATTTTATATATTTCATGTACAGATGTACTCCAAACATAAGTTTATATAATAATTAATTGTTACATTTATACTAAACTCTTGCTCTTAGTCTTAGCTCATATCTCCTCTCTATTCTCCCTTTTTTCATAATTAGTACTTCACATATGCAATTATGTAACACCGCTTTCTTTCAAGCATTCTACACGAGAAAACTCATGTAGCAAACAAGCACGTCGACTTTGTTGTTACATGATACAACAATCTTGAAGAGGAACAGTACATTTGTGCGTAGGCATCATCACCCATCTCCCTTGAGTAATGTAAAGATGTTTGTGTCTTATAGCATAAACAGACTAACCGAGGCTGTTTAAGTATATGGTACTATATTGTCAATTGAGTTGATTTTATTTAATTTAGTTCCACATTCGCATTGGTTTAGTTTCCTAGCTCAAGCTTAACATTGTTTTTTATGAGCTTAGTTTATGAACTAGATTGGATAAAACTTGGGAATGATGGTAAAACCGTAAAAGGATAATGACAGCATATTACCAGAGTAAATTCATTAGTGAAAAAAACAAATTTCCAACCGAGAATCCCAACGCAGCTTTGCGGTTACATAAATTACAATCTAATCTTAATGAGTAGCTGTCATTTGTGATTTCATGAGTAATCAGTTATGCACACTATTAAACAGCGAACGGTCCAATCTACAACATCGTTGTCCAACCGAAAAACGGACTAATACTGCATGGGATAGGATCCAACTCATGGACACTAATTAGGATGCTACAATGGATAATATGCCACCTTCTGATAAAATATGTGGTTACATATAAGTTCAAGATTGTTGTTGATACGGTGATACCTACAAGGTGCATAGAGATTTCACATATTCAAGCTCCTAAAACACAGTTGTTGATATCTGGCAACTGAAGTTCAGCACATTTCTTTACGGACACCCCTAATTGCATTCCAACAGTAACAAGGGTCTCAAGGGACCTTGCGCTGTTGGCCAAAAGGTCCTCATCTAGTGCTATTGAATCCTGCAAGATCATTGGCAATATATAATAATGACAATGAATGTAAAGATGATAAAATGACGGCCAAAGAATTAGGAAAATACTTAGCGCACGGATATACGTCAATGTGGGTCAGGTAATGACTAGATTGATGTAAATGAACCACAAAATTAATAAACACTTGGATACTAACCTTTTCGAAGACACAAATTACTGTACTTCCACCAAAAGAGAAATAACCAAACTGCAATATAAGTAGAACAAAGCAAAGAATATATGGAATAAGAAAGAGAGATGTGAGAAGCAGCGTAATTAAGTGATTAATGATATTTTTTAACCTCGTCTCCTTTCTCCACATAGTCTCCCTTCTTTTTAGTAAATGTAATGCTTCCAACCATCGTTGCTCCAATTGCTACAAATGCTACCTGAACACATGTTTATTGCAAGTTTTCCATTTTTATTATCAGCCATCAAAGATACGAAATGTTGATGTATATTTAGCTTACTGAAAGTAATAGACATTTGACAGATGGTCAAACCCTTCCCTACAACTGTACGCCATGTAAAGATCGTAATGTTCAGAAGTTATGTGGAGACTTTAGACTTTTATTTTACAAAAGGAAATAGATTATACATAAAAAGAAACCTAGCAAGATGCTAGAAAATACAATGGTGCAAACGATAATTCCGATCAACGACATTACAGATGCGACAAATCTAACAATCACAGAACTAATCTACCATCCAAACTCAACATAAGTATAATCATTTAAGGGCAATCACACAGTAAATTATGTGGAAATGAGACGAAAATTCCACCATGACCTAACAACTAACATAAAACCCGTTAGAACCTCAACCAAATAGTTCCGACCACATAATCATCACCGAGTGGTGGCACAACAAAATGTCAAGTCGGTTGCGGAGAAAATGCCCGAGAAAGTAATACTACCACATACAATAACAGCCATCACCTTTGCCAATCCAAGACCTTGCTAACACGATCTATCAACTACCACCCAAACTCAACCACGACACCAATCTAAACCACGAGGCCAGGAAACCACAAGACAGCTAAATGACCCTTACCCTTTGCTTTAACATCCGTTTAACGACCCGAGATCCTTATTTAAACTACTAGAAGCTACCACAAGTGGCCGCAAACAGCCAACCTAAATGACCCTCTAATGAAATACGCCAAAAATGAGATGATGACCACCAAAATGAGGTGACGACCACTCAATAAAAAGGTCTAAAAGCCTAACACAAGTCATAAACGTCATTAAAGTACGTAAACATACGATTTTACTCGTTTATTTTCCTTTAATTAGAATTTAAAGCTTAAATACAACACTTGTCATTAATGAGGCGAAGATGACAAACCTTGCCAAAATCTGCAGTTGATATAATAGAGACAGCCCGCTTGTTCTCTGTAAATACATTGCAATACTTGCTATTCACAGCAATGGGATTAACCTATGAATTATAAAAACAGCAATATTTCAAGAATATAATTATCAAAAAAGAAAGAGAAACAAGTGAACCAAAAGTAGAAGCAACATTATTCATGCTATATTATATTGACCCTGTACATACTGTGTATAAGGATCCAGGAATATCAACAATCTGCTCAACAGTTCCAGCTACTGGAAAATGGAACCGATGGTAGTCCTGCCATATTTTGTACAATTTTAGGTTTCTACTATCTTATTTGCAATCAATTGAAAAGATAGTCTCTTGAGTACCAGGTCGAAAAGGCAAACCAAAGTCTATTATTCTTGTGAGGAATACTAGGAAAAATCAGTAACCATATACCTGTGGTGCCAAGCGAAATATCACCAGGGTTCCATCAATGAAAGCATTAGAACATGGAATATTACCCAGAAGACCTTGGATAGAAAACTTTTTGCCCTGCAAGTAACAAGGAAATGATAAAGTTCACTTAGACAGTGAAAAGAAATCCTACTAATTTTGACCATAAAAAATGGGGGAAATTTCATAAGAAAATAACCAACTTTAAAGAACCCTCAAAAAAATTCAAAAAGTTTGATATAATGTAATCTTTAAACTTGTAAATATTTAACCGGTTTCTTTCTATGTTACCTTGATCCAGAATCTGAGACTTTCTTCAGCTGTCCTAAATGCCATCAAACGGCAGTCAGCAGCACATACAGCAACCTCATCACGTCCAACACAAGCAACTGGTCGTGCTTCAGGTTTCAGCTCTCTTATAAAAAATTCATTAAATGTCTGCATAGACAAACTCCCGAATGAGATTGTAAGTTTGATGAGTGGCAGGCAGGTATTAATATCTGTATTATGAATAAAACTCTAGCTAACTTGCCTTAAAATGATCAAGAGGGTACTTGACTTCAGCCAAATTGATTTGATCCTGGATTTAAACAAGTCAGCTGAATCAGAAACAAGAAACAGTAATTTATAAACCTGATATAGATTTAAAAAGAAGGCAACAATAACTTGACATTAACTTAAGGTATAACATATCAACAGGATTATAAGCACTAGCTGTGTTCAGAAAGAAAACGATTAAGTAGACAAACTGGATAAGTAGATTGTAAGTGATGGATGCCAATTGTTTATATACAGAACAGAGTGTAACCTTTTATTTAAGTGCTGGTAGATACGAAAAAGATAAGAATCCAATCATCCCAAATCTAATAGTACAAATTAATTATGCGCACCAGCTCCAAAGTTATATAATAATGAGCAAACGGATCGATACATTGTATTTATTACGCATCTATAACTCCTATAAGAAGAAAAACAAAAAGAACGAAACATTTTCTACAGCCTACAGATAGTTTCCATTTACACAACGCTAATATACTATTATCGTCAAGGCTATTATTTATACAATATATGATGTAGAAATCAACAAAGACCAGCCGTGCAACGAAAAATAGCATTAAATTAGAGTTGAAAAACCAAAGTAAACTGGAAAATATAGTTCAGGCAACAATTATAATTGACTTCATGACAAAAATCAGTGACTTGTAAATATCTGTTATCGGTATGTTATCGGTCGACCCCCTATAAGCGATTTATCGGACTTATCGGCGATTTATCGGGGA
>CP139507.1:329704776-329851874 GCA_021014915.2 Artemisia tridentata subsp. tridentata | reverse complement strand
AATAAACGGGTTAGATTGATCGACCCAAACCCGACCCGAAATCTATTTAGACTAAATCCGAACCTATTAATTTTCGTGTCGGTTTGAGTTTGGGTTTTGTGCCGGGTCAGAAATTGCCACCCCTAGTTACACAGATGTGAGTAACTTATGGTTATTACAAATTTTGAGCTCTAAGATGCATTTGCACATTAGAAAATTCGTCTAATTCAACTTTTCAAAGAATTTAAAATATAGACAAAATTCCATATAGTAAAATGAGGAAATACTTTTGAAAAAAATATATGACAATGTTGCTAGGGTGGCCCACATTACTAATCACCCTACAAAGGTTCTTAAATGATTACTTATGGATTGTAAAAAGAAAACATACAAAGCCAAAGAAACTAAAAAAAAACATAAATAGAGAATCACTCACTGCATTCCATATAGGCTTGTCGGTCCTGCACAATATCCAAAAGTGGCAAATGTTAAAAGCCCATAGGTATGACGGCGGAAAAAATACTTTTAACATTTAATTTACAAACATACTAAGACTATACAAAAAGATGTCCTACTGAAACGTAAGAACTCAAACCATGTGTACTTTAAATCCCCATAGTCGAAAAATACCCAAATTTTTAGTAGCTGGAGCAACGGTTTAGTACATATAAGAGGAAATTAATACCCAAATTTGTAGTAAAATATTTTTGTCCAATAAAGCGGTGGGCATGATTTATAGGAGTGGTTGATTAAACCTTCACGAAATTGGATTAGCAAGTGATGGTACGCTCCCCCTTGACACTCACCCACTCTGTTGGAAGCGGGACCCAACCAAGGCTCTATAGCGGCAACAAGGTCATTCAGGGAACCCATAGTCTCCACTCTCCACAACTTAACACCCTATATTTTAAACTAGAATCTAATGTATATTCAATAAAGTGATTGGTTACCCATTAAATGGAGTTACTTTTGCAAAACAGTTGGAGACCGGAGAAACTGAAAAATGTAGTAACTCGATGATATATTTCCAGTTTAGGAGTCAATGTTGTTGGAAATTTAGTTCAATTGAGGGATATGATCATACTTGGAAATGGGTTTGGAGGTACGGAGTGTACACCCATTAAGTCCCTGATTACCCTGACTCTGATAGTGGTTGGAAGTAACTCATCAGAAGGTTAAATCCTTCACAGAGTTATTACTGCTAGTACTAAGTTAGTACTGCTGGAGCAAAGTTCCTACTGCTAGTACTAAGTTAGTACTGCTGGCGCAGAGCTAGTACTAAGTTAGTACTGTTGGAATGAGTATCTAACTACTCTGACCTATTCAAGTGGCAGTTAAAACTGCATTTATAACCACGTTTAACTGGTCATGTAACCACTATTGGCTATAATGGGGATAATTATGAGGCGATTAATGGGCCGATTAATCATCATAATTCCATTTGACTAGCTATGAGTATTCTCCTATAAATAAGAAGATCAAATCATACATGAGAGAGACGAAAAACACAAAACATAAACACTTGGATGCGCAAGGGTTATTGATTTGTGCCTAATTCAATAACAAACATTAGGTCTTATCCCAAGTAGATATTCGTGATACCCAGGCAATAGGGTCGAATAGTTTACTTTGGAAAGTGATAATACGATTCCAAGTGATATCCGGTAACCATTTATTGGTACGTAGTTAGGTCATTGATTATCTTCACCCTGTTCTGGGCTCACCAACAACCAACAAATGTTTGGTTGCAAAGTGGCACAACGCAACCTCGAATGCTAATGTATATCCATTTGTGATTTATGCTTTTTTAGGGACAAATGTTTGGTTGCAAAGTGCCCCACTTGTTGGAAGCGGGACCCAACCAAGGCTCTATGCTAATGTTGGAAGCGGGACCCAACCAAGGCTCTATAGCATGTGCAAGTGGGGCAGCCGCACAACCATTTGTGAGGGGCCTCTGATTTAGTATATGTCCATTAGTATTTATACATGTCTAAGCATATTATATTTTGAATTTTGCATAATAGTTAAGCTTTTCGTGATTTACGGGCCTCATTCGTAGTTTCGCACTGGGCCACCCAAATCAATGGGATGGCCCTGTCCACAATGTAATCACACTTCACATACAATTCGTCTCGATCAGTATAATTCTCCATCAGATATTTATTGTATTCACTTTCTTACCGCAATGTAAGTAATTCATAACAAATTCAATCCCTTAAATCCTTTATTTCTAGGTCAAACAATTCACATTACACAATAATGTAAAGTATGATAGACTTAACTGGTGAGAAGGATTTGTGCGGAACGTTTGTTCGCCTAACGAAATACAAGCAAGCCACTTATCTTTAAACTGCATTTCCGCCTAAAATTAAACCAACAACAATAAATATATTAAATGAGGTGAGATCGATGCAAAACAAGTATCACTTAAAAAACAAATAAATCAATCTTAACCATCCATCCACCTCTCATCTAATGGCTAAGATCAAATCAAAAAATAAAAAAGGAGGGCAAAATTGACATTTTAGCTCATTTAATATAAAAACCCACTTTTCACCATTTTTTTTAAAACAACATATCTTGCAAACGGTAAATCTTCAAGCTACGAAAAATACACCATCGCGACGAGAAAAAAATTATCTTTCTATAGATATGCATTGTTATATACTTTCGACGAACTTTTTTTTCAAAATTCCGTCCAGAAAAATCCCACAGGATTCGTAAAAAATCCCATGGGATTCGTAAAAAGACGATTTTTTTTTCAAAATTTCCGTTCAAAAAAATCCTACGGGATTCGTAAAAATCCCATGGGATTCGTAAAAAGCCGAATTTTTTTTTTCAAAATTTCCGTCCAGAAAAATCCCACGGGATTCGTAAAGAAATCCCATGGGATTCGTAAAAAGACGATTTTTTTTCAAAATTTCCGTTCAAAAAAATCCTACGGGATTCGTAAAAATCCCATGGGATTCGTAAAAAGCCGATTTTTTTTTTCAAAATTTCCGTTCAGAAAAATCCCACGGGATTCGTAAAGAAATCCCACAGGATTCGTAAAAAGATTATTTTTTTTTTCAAAATTTTCGTCCAGAAATATCCCATGGGATTCGTAAAAATACGATTTTTTTTTCTTCAAAATTTCCGTCCAGAAAAATCCCATTGGATTCGTAAAAAGACGATAAATCACAAAGGATTCAGTATGAATCCCATGGGATTCTTTGGTGAATCAAATGGGATTCATTGTGAATCCCATGGGATTCTTTGGTGCATCCCATGGGATTCATTGTAAATCCCATGGGATTTTTTGGTGCATCCCATGGGATTCTGTATGAATCCCATTGGATTCTTTGGTGAATCACATGGGATTCATTGTGAATCCCATGGGATTCTTTGGAGCATCCCATGGGATTCATTGTGAATCCCATGGGATTTTTTGGTGCATCCCACGGGATTCGTAAAAAGACAATTTTTTTTTTCAAAATTTCAGTCCAGAAAAATCCCACGAGATTCGTAAAAAAATCCCACGGGATTCGTAAAAAAATCACACGGGATTCGTAAAAAATCACTTGTGATTTATTATTTTTTTAAAAAATCACAAGTGATTTGTAAAAATGAGTAAATCACTTGGGATTCAGTATGAATCACATGTGATTCATTATCAATCACATGAGATTCAGCATGAATCACATGTGAATCCCATGTGATTCATTATGAATCCCATGGGATTCATTATGAATCCCATGGGATTGACTAATGAATCCCATGGGATTCACAGTGAATCTCATGGAGATTTTCATTTTGTATAAATCCCAGTAGATTTTCATTTTGCTTTATATAAACTGTAAGTACAAAATCACATGAATCACATGGGATTTACTAATGAATCCCATGGGATTCATGAATCTCATGGGATTGACTAATGAATCGCATGTGAATCCCATGTGATTTATTATAAATCTCATGAGATTAATTATGAATCCTATGAGATTTACTAATGAATCACATGAGGGGATTAATGTGATTAATATTTTTGGGTGTCTCGAGTGACGTCGAGAATGAAATGATCACAACGGACAGCTCACTCTTTTAACAAAAAGCTCCCTTGAACATAACCACCTCCTTTATGTTTTACCATACACACGAGTGCGCTAACAGTTAGAAAACTTTTAAAAATTGAAGGAGTTTTTAATTTTTATACCTACATGAATAAGAACTAAAAGTATTTATGCTTCTCATCCACCACCGTAGTAACCACCTCCTCTGCCATGTCATCATCCACGTCACCATCACCACCCTCCACATAACTAGATCCATCAACTTCCAACAACGACATCAACGACATCCTCGGTTCCCTTTCACCTTCACCACCGCCACGCGCCGCAGTAACTTCATTACTCACCGGCAAATTCAAATGCGAACGTAACGTCGAACTGTTACCATTACCATTACCGTTACTTTCGGCGTTAACGGTAACGGTAACGTGTGACGCAAGCGTCGGAACGGCGGTGTTACAGCCGGTTCCGACGAGCTTCAACCGGAACTTTTTACGCAACATTTTCCACGTCAGCTTTGGTACATTACCGAACGATTGATGATGATCGTCACGTATTAGATCTAGTAACTATTGATGTCAATCCCGTCGTTTCGCCGCTTAACATAATTCAACTTATACCACCATATCTGAATTAAAACCAAAAAACCCGCCACAACGCGGGCTTCGTTACTCGTTTCATACCATGTAAAAAGCTACACCTCTTTCTCATTGAGTATTATATTGTATATTAAAAACATTTGCATCTCATATCAGATGTAAAAAAATATCAGCAAAGAAACTACTATTTACACCCATCAGATGGATCTAGTTAGGAACACGGTACGGGTATATGAACATCTGCTTGTTATCGAGCATACAATAGTGACATGGTGCATTTATTAACAGATGGAAGAGATTCAAGTTCAGGGAAACTCTCTTCAGTGAAAAAAGCAGGTTGCTTAGGTTTAGGGAGTGTACTCTCACTTACCAACATCAGAACCACTGACATCATGGTTGGTCTATCTTCTGCGAGAGGTTGCACACATAACGGGCAACATGTATTGATCTTAGCACTTCAGAGACAACACATGAGGAGCGTAAAGATTCACACATGATTTCAACACTCTTGTTTTCTTTATACAGTCTCCATGCCTGAATTAAATCAAAACTCATAGTTAGTGTAAACCAAAAAGATGTTCTGAAAAAATTAATTAGCTTCTGGTCAAGATATATAGATTTAGTGTTAAGTTAACTTGCATGTCCGAGAAGGTTGTCTCCATGGTCTGCATGAGAGAATTCTCTGTTTTTCTTCCCGCTAACTATCTCCAACACCATCACACCAAAACTAAACACATCCGACTTTATAGAGAATCGTCCGTGTATTGCATACTCGGGAGAAATATAGCCACTGCAGAAAATTTATAAGGAACTGGCCTATTAGAATTAGAGGAAAAACTATAAAAATTAATCTTATGGACAAAATGTTACGGATTCTTACTAAGTTCCAACCACTTTCTTTGTCTTAGCATTTGCATCATGTCCTACAAACTTTCTAGCAAGCCCAAAGTCTGATATTTTTGGATTCATGTCACTGTCCAGCAAAATATTACCTGCCTTGAGATCTCTGTGGATAATTTGAAGGCGGGAGTCTTGATGTAGATATACAATACCCCGAGCTATCCCATGAATAATGTGAAAACGCTTAGGCCAGTCAAGCATCAAACTTTTCGTCGCATCTGATAAAAAGGAAAATACTTATTATATGAAGTTTAAAAAGAATGTGACTGTGAAATCGTATAGGCGAGATGGAGGCAAACCGAAGAGATACAAGTCCAAGCTTTTCATAGTCATGTATTCATAAATCAAAATCAGTTCATTTATATGAATGCAATATCCAAGAAGCTTCACAAGATTCCGATGCTGAAGTTTTGCAATACAAATGACTTCATTTTTAAACTCATCAAGTCCTTGTTGAGATGTTTCTGAGAGCCGCTTCACAGCTACTTCTTGTCCTCCTTCCAGAACACCCTAAACAATTGGAATTAAGCTTTTATGATAACTAATAATTCTCTACTTTTTACATTTTTGATTCATGATACTAATGAGCATTGCATTCTATTAAAAAAGCATGAATTACTTACCTTGTAAACGGCACCGAAGCCACCTTCTCCAATCTTATTGGAGACACTGAAGTTGTCTGTGGCCCTTGCAACAGTATAGAAGCTAAAAAACTGTAAATCGTCAACATGTTCCATCTTCAAACTTGTATACTTTTCACCACCCCAGTTTCCTACAATATAATATGTTTTGATTGCTAATGGTTATATGATTTTGTTGGTAAATGTATCGTATAACATACACAATATGATTTGTTAGAAGCAAAAATGGCCCATTCGTGCTACCTAGGCCTGTCATGAGAAGCGTTTTCTTTATCTTTCTTCTACAGGCATAGGCTAGACCAGACAGAAGCAACAAAACTGAGAACATTGACAGGACTATGATGAATACTCGTTTCCTTCTGTTGGAGCCAAACTGGAAGACCACACGACCTTTCATTCAGAAATGATAATATTTGGTAAGTTGTATTACATAAGCTAAAAGCACAGTGATAATCAAATACAAGAAATGGCGTTTATGAAAGTATGTACTATTCTAGAAGCTGGTCAAGAAACATGTGTACCTTTTAACTCAGAGGCAGACATTCTTATGTAAAGGTCTTGATTAGTATCATACTCCCTCATATCCATGAGGTCATCAAACCATATCAAACATCCACTTCCGCCATTTCTAATATTTAAACTTGCATAAGCTGTACAAGAATGATTTCTTCTGCATGCCATCTCACATTCTGCAAGGTTCATACTGTAATTATACCATGACCTTCTTGTATCTGGTATTTTCACTCTTGAGAATTTCTGAAAACCATCCCTATTTCCATTCCCAAAATTTAAAGGCGTTTTGTGTTTACACCCACTCGACCAATCAGACGCTCTCCAATCTTGTGGGAGTTTTGGTTCAAAACCTTCAATACAACTACAAGGTGGATGCCTGTTTATACTACAGATTCCATAGGGACCACATAGTCCAAACCGAGTACAAATATCTTCTATAACATCTGCAAACACAACCCACTTTTGAATTCGCTCGACCCAATGCATAATTTGTACCTTTCCGTCCCATGTCAAAATATGCCTCTGAAAAATCGAACTTATACGTTCATGTTTATAATATATTTCCTTCTGATTATGAACAAACTCAACCGAGTAAACAGAATTTTGTTTGTCAACAGGAAAGGCACTAAAGCTAAGACCATTCCATGGTCCATTTCTTGCTATTGAAGCTTGACCTTGCGTCACTAATACCTGGGGATACCCGTGTGTGTCTATCGAGACTTTATACATACCTATTGAAGGATCATTAGGGCTCTTCCAAGATGTCACGTACCTCTCTAAACCAGTCACCAAATCCTTTCCCATCTTCACTAGGATAATCAAAACTTTGCCAAACCATATTCTGATTTGTGCTACTTTGATCCCACACAACAAGATTTCCGGTATCCAGAAGCTGGACCGCTACCACAGGATTATTACTCGTCAATACCATCGTTTTGGATGACCAGACCGTGAAGTTGCCACCATTGAGAATCAGTAGGTTTCCCTGTTTGCTAACTTTGAAAATGCCCGATTTATCAGTGACGGGTATCTCCCTGTTAGCAACCCATACGACAGTACAAGTTGATATCTTCTTGTACCATATCCCTAAGTATCGTTTCTTGGAGTTTCCGGGGCTAAAAAATCCCATTTCAAATATCTCCCCTTTAGATACAACGGTTTCACCATCTTCGATTGTTTGATTTGTCGTTATCGTATCAAGTACAATGCAATCTGATAATAGCAAGATCAAAGCAATGGTGAGGAGTACAGTTATGGAACGGTTCTCCATAAAGAAAAGTTATGATTCTATTTGTTGATCTTAACAGAGTGGAATTCACTTTTTCTTATAAAGTAAATTGTTTAATGTTTGAATTTTCAACGGTAAAAGTCAACAAAATGGAAGTCTTTAACAAGAGCACAAGTTACCCATGGTGTCATGGATCTAGTGCCATGGTAAAATGGGTAAAAGTGCCTCCCAAGACACAATGAAGCAACGTATGTAGCAATTATCAACACTACACGAAAGTGGAGATAATCCGGATGAACTACAGAGTTATCGAGGGTTTCAAACACTTCAAATTATATTTCTATAGCAATATAAATTGTAGCAATCGGGTGTAAGAAAAAGAGGTTTGTAATGTGAATTGATGGTTTTTGATGTTTTTTAAAATGGCAAATTCGTCCCCTTAATATAGGCACATGGTGATCCTTCAGAAAGTCACAATACCCCTTCAAACACTTCTGTGCGTAACAGTTGCAATGGTTCACAAAAAGGTGCCATTAGCGACGGTGTGGTGACGACTTAGCGACAGAAAAACCGTCACTAATCTATACCGCTTCAAACAGTCGTGACTATTCAGTCACAGACGCCCTTTTAACATATTTATCGGCCACCTTTTCGAATTGGCGCGTCTTTACCATAATGATGGTTAATTAGCGAGGGTTCGTGACAGAGAAACTGTCGCTAATAGCCATTTCGTTGGTCACTACCAAAACACAACAAAACTCTTTATTTTCTTTTTCCTAAGACTCCACACAAATTGACTTATGTTTGTTTTGAAAATAATTCCCCAACAGTAAACAGCTTATTTGATCAAATAAGCTTTTAAGGGGGTGTTTGGGTAAGGTTAGTAGAAAGGGCTTATGTGCTTATTGCATTCTGAATATACAGTAAGCTGTTTTTAGAGCCCCCAAACGACTTCTTTGTGTCAAATAAGCTGTTTTTGAGAAAAGGTTTTGTTTAAGCTTACCCAAACACCCCCTAAAAAGACATAAGTTCTTTCGATACTCATAATAGCTTATTCCTTTTTATCATCTTTACGAATGTGTTTTGCTGTATGTTATCCACGGATATGTATTTCTGTTATTTGTGTGATTAGGACACCTTTTGCTTACTTGCTGCTACACCAAGTAGAAGATCACAAAAATGGATCCAATGGTAAAAAAGCCCGCGGCGTTTACTTAACAGGTATGTTTGATTCATAGGTAGTCTGATATCGTGCAATAAGATAACTACTAGTTAGTGACCGGTTCAAATACGATGAAGTAGATAATAAAGGTTTGTACAGTAAATTGAGAAGTTCAACTTGAGAAAAATTCAAAATTTGAAAAGCATGAGTCATTGATAGTGGAGTGTTTAATACTTATAAATTTGAAAAGCATGAGTCATTGATGCTGTAGTGTTTAATATAAAACTACATGAGTCATTGATGGTGTATTTTTTAGTGTTTAATATAAAACTACCCGCTTTGACCCGTTACCTGAGATACTTACTTTTCAAACTCAGTGGACATTTTATTCCATGGGTATTAACATAAACGGTAACATAATTGAAGGATTAGTTTTTTTTTTTGAAGAATCGACTTTCATTCAAACAACCAAAAGGCTAGTATACCAAGACGGAATACGAGCCCAAAAACGATCGAACAAATTACATTATATCAAAATTACACCATTTCTCCCAATCCACCGTTCCCCATTTCGCCCTGTTCTTATACCATAGAAAACCCAAAACCTTCACCTCCGAAACGATGTCCGCCACTTTTGAAACCTTGTTCGTAAAAACCCTCTCATTCCTTGCCTTCCACAATCTCCACGAAGTGATGATGATGACACCTTGAATTACCTTCTTCTTTATCTCCGAATAACCACATTGTTCGAATATATTAACCAAGTCCTTCACAGAAAATGCATAAATTTGCGGCATTCGACACCACACCGAAATACCATTCCATACACCTGCCGCAAAACCGCATCCAGTAAACACATGTTCCGTTGTCTCGTCATTATCACCGCACAACACACACACGGAATCTTCCACTTGAACGTTTCTCTTCCTCAATGCTAGCTTTGTCGGAAGTCGATCTAGAAACGCTCTCCACATAAAGATGTTACATTTGCTAGGCAACCATTTACACCACTTGAAGTTAAAAGATTCCACGTTACTACTCGGCTCCTTCAGCCATCTTTTGACCCCTGCAACCGTAAACACTATACATTTGTTATCGTTCCAAACCCACCTATCTTTGCCACTCGTCAAGGCGCAATCTTTCAGCAACCCTTCCAGCTCAGCCCTCTCTGTCAATTCAGCCGCTGACCCAGGTGCCTTCTTCCAGCTCCAACAAACCGTGACAGTCTCTCCCATGCTTGAGACCCTCTCCGCAACCTTACAGCACTTGTACTTGTCAAGAGCAAATAAATTTGGGAAACGATTTTTAAGCGCTTCTTGACATATCCAAGGATCAATCCAAAACCGAATGTCCCATCCATTTCCAACTTTGCCCCGTATCATATTTGTCACCCCCAACCCGTCTACCTTCAGATTATTGCACATAGCCACTAAATTCTTCCACACACCTGTCACATTATTATTAATAGGGAGCGCTCCCCATTTTCTATCGGACCCATGAACCGCTTCTACTACCTTTCTCCATAACGCATGCTGTTCCGTGTGATATCTCCAAAACCATTTTGTCAACAGAGCTTTATTGTTCTCGTCAATTTTTGGTAGCCCCAACCCGCCCTCTTCTTTTTTCCTTGTTATTTTCTCCCATGCCACCCAATTTAATTTTCTCACTTCGTCCGAACCGCCCCATAAGAATCTACGCATTAACTGTTCCAGTTTGTAAACCACCTTCACTGGCGCCTTGAATAAAGAAAAGTAATAAGTCGGTAAACTATCGAGCACTGACTTTATCAATGTAACCCGACCACCAATGGAAATAGCATCAGCTTTCCATTTAGATAAGCGTCTCCTAAATGTCTCTACAACCGGATCCCAGTTAGAAATCCTATTCATATTTGCTCCAACCTTAATTCCCAAATACTGAAACGGGAATTCCCCTGATTTACACCCCAAAGAAGCCGCCTTTCTACTCACCTCTTCACTGTGCACACAGACGCCATACAACACGGACTTATGTATATTAATCTTTAATCCTGAACACAGATAAAATATACGCAAAATCCGTCTCATATTATCAAAGTTGAGGTTAGACCATTCCCCCATCAACATCGCATCATCCGCGTACAGCAAATGCGAGAGGACAGGCCCATTTCTAGGAAGACGCACCCCGTCAAAAGAACCAATACTACTTGCTTTTTTAACTAATCCAGAAAACGCCTCCATGAGAATAATAAATAAAAACGGAGAGATAGGATCACCTTGACGGATGCCTTTCTGACAGTCAAACTCGAATGTAGGTGACCCATTCACTAGAATTGACGACCTCGCAGCCGTCAACAAGCCACGAATCCATTTACACCAAAGTTGCGGGAATCCCATCTGCACAAGCACAGACAACAAAAACTCCCAATGAACATTATCATAAGCTTTATCAAAATCAATTTTAAATAAGAATATCTCCTTTCCCATTTTCCTTGCCCACGACAGAATCTCGTTAGTGATAAGAGGTCCATCCAATATATATCTCCCTGTCAAAAACGCCGACTGAGACTCGGAAACAATGTTATCCATAACACCTTTTAACCTATTCGCCAAGACTTTAGACACCACCTTAGTAATCACTCCAATTAAGTTTATCGGTCTAAAATCCCCCAACTCCGTTGGTTCCACAATTTTCGGGATCAAAGTTATAAAAGATGTACCTACTCCTCGACTAAATGACCCGGTATCATAGAATTGGCGCATAATACCAACAAAATCACCTTCAAAACAGTCCCAAAACCTCTTAATAAACCGGAAATTAAACCCGTCTGGACCCGGCGCTTTATCATCACCACACTCCCACACTGCTTCTTTAATTTCTTTCGAAGAAAAACACCCAATAAGACTGTTAGCTTTATTCGGTTCCAACTGTTTTAAACCAAAACATTCCAACTTCGGCCGAGTCTTCATATCTTCAACATACTTCATGCGAAAAAAGCGTAAAACCTCTCTTTTAACTAGGTTAGGCTTCGTTTCCCATACTCCCCCGACCATCAAACCTGGCATGAAATTCGAAACTCTTCTTTTATTGATCACCCCGTGAAAAAACCTTGTGTTGTCATCCCCATCCATAGCCCACTTACTTCTAGACTTTTGCTGTAGGTCCTTTTGCTTTATTAATTCGATCTCACGAAGCCGCCTTTTAGATTCTTCGAACACCCACATTTCCACTTCATTAAGATCTCTCTCTTCCAAAACCATATCCAACTGATGCAACTCTTGTTCAAGACCGGTTTTCTCTTCTAATTCTTTCTCCAGCCGCGAGACCTTCCACTCCACAATGACTTGCCTCAATCGCCTAAACTTACTCATTAGACGCACACTCGGAACCCCCGTGTAAACCCGATCTTCCAGAGCTTTCCTAACCACCCCTTCGAAATCCTCCCTCTCCAGCCATGAGTTAAAGAAACGAAAAGGTTTCGGACCATAGTTCCTTGAAATCACTTTCAAAATCAAAGGACAGTGATCCGATTTGTCTCTATTTAATGCTCTATACTCCGCATTAGGCCATTCCATCAGAAAATTCCAGTTAACAAATATCCTGTCTATACGGCTCATCTTGGCCCCCGTAACGAAAGTGAATCTCCTACCTTTCAAAGCATACTC
The DNA here is from genome assembly GCA_021014915.2 of Artemisia tridentata subsp. tridentata. NCBI lineage: Eukaryota > Viridiplantae > Streptophyta > Magnoliopsida > Asterales > Asteraceae > Artemisia > Artemisia tridentata. The sequence continues at coordinate 329,839,162 of CP139507.1, read as the reverse complement.
ATGAAGATTAACATCATCTAAAAACACATTAAATTCCTGAGCAGCTGAAGCATTGAATTTCGAGTTTCTTCTTTCTGAACTATTCCTCACAGAATTGAAATCCCCTGCCACGACCCACATACCGTCACCCGTACCCATCCAGTTTCCAATCTCGGCCCATAATTGTCGTTTCCCCACACCAGACTGAGGAGCATACACATTAAGGACATTAGTTATCACCCCACTGCCTTTAATCGTACGCACCACCAACAAACAGTACCTCGATTTCTTAACATCCAAAACTGAAAATACCGAAGGATCCCACATCGATAATAATCCTCCCGATCTTCCTACAGATTCCACCACCTCGGACCGAAAAGTACCTCTCCCCCAAAAACCCCCCAAATCAACAGTACTAAAGTCCGAATACTGTGTCTCTTGAAACAACATAAAACTAACCTCCTGTTGTAACCGCATCTCCCTTACCCCCTTTGCTTTCTCTTGAACCCCTAGTCCACGAATGTTAAGAGACAAGATATTCATGGAACCGCCCCTTGAAAACCTTCATTCATTATCGAATCACATACCTGAGGAAGAAACGAACCCAAATTTTCTACTCCCAGTGATCTCCCAAGGTCGACAGTGTTCGCCGCCTCCTTATTAACGTCTAATTGCTCACTCGACTGAAAAGTGTCTTGCTTCGAAACACTCTCCTCCTCTTCCTGTTCTGAAATACTGTTCGGAACCCCTGCACCACCCCCAGACTGAGCTTTCTTATTCAAATCCGGAGTGCAAAACCCGTGCGAGCTACAAGACGCATCCACATTCCTCTCACAATTAATTGAGCCATTCTTAATGATACCAATGAGTTTGTCTAAACCAAATGGATCGGAAGTATCGGGTTCCTCCCTGGGTCTCTTCTTGGGTCTCTCATGGCTCCTCGGAGATAGCACTCTATTTTTGAACAATGTTTTTTTTCTGTATTTTTTTCTGCCATTCACTGCCCCTTTATTGACCATATTATTAGCATTATTATTCGAGATATTCACCTCCATTATAGGAGGTTCTTCTGACCCGTTGACCTCCGAATCATCCCCGCCAATTTCGCCCATTTCCAAATCCACTCCATCTCCTTCACCCTGCTGATCGGCATTAGGGATCCGACCAGCATCCCCACCATTTACATCCTGACAATCCTTACCTTCGTCACTTTAAAGGTCTTCCATATCAGCAATGCAATCCGGCACCCACTCCCCAACATCTTCATCTACCCAAACCCTAAAGGATACCCCCCTCCAACTTAAAGCAAACCTATCAACAATTCGAAAATCCTTACTACAGAGAATGCCAACAGACGCATAAGATAAATCCTTGTCCTTCTCCGACATGCACGCCGGTTGTATAACCTTTCCATACCTTCTTCCAATGGCTTCAAAAACTTGATCCTCTGCCAGCTGCACCGGAACACCATGTATTTGTAACCAAGCAATCCTCTCAGTCATCAAGCATTGACTCTTCCATTTATCAAGACTTTCAAACCACGCTCCCCACAACACCTTGTTAACCAGAAACCTGTCACAGTCCTCCCCACTTTGAAAAACAAGCAAAACATTGAATCCCCCCACATATTTTATATCAACCTTACACCACTTCGAATCCTTCAACAATGAATGTAACCCTGTTAAAACTTTGAACTCCGTAACCCTTCCTAACAATGCTACCTCATGCCATGAACGAAAAGCCTCCACGTTATCATCGATCTTTATCACATCCTTCGCCTTCTCCGGTTTTTTATTAATGATGGTGTCCCGAAAGGATCTTCCAAACACCCCCCCCCCCACTTCCTGAAACTTCCTCTGAACTAGGATTTGCAAGATCATCCAATGTGCCCCCCACAGGAGAACTTGCTTGCACCGCATCTTCTTTTGATTTCTCTTTATGTCCAGGAACATTCCCATCTACTCGTTCCCCATCAACAAATCTCGCCAAAACAACAAACAATTTATATGAACCCATCCACACATCACTCATCTCGCCCTCCAATCTTTTAACATCTCTGACATTACGAAACGAAATGAAACCAAACTTCTTGCCTAACCTGTCGAGCTTTCTTGCAATATACGATCCAACATACTCGGCGAAACCGTTGAAAACGTATTTCAAATCCGTTGATGAAGACTTAGGCGGTAAATTCGAAACAAAGAATTTTGTTATGACCTTCTTCTTAGCCTTATCTTGATTCCTGTCATCCCTTCCTTTTCTCGCCGGCACTTCATACCATTCGTCGGTTTTATGACGGCTGGAACCCTTCATCGTTCAAAGTCAACAACTTTGATTTATAATTAATATGGTAGGAACTGAGATTAGGATGAAAATACCTTTTGGTGACAACTGATTACACCATAATACTAATATGTTTGCTACTATTAGAGCAATGGGTGTGGGATATTTCATGTCTCGCCGTGCCTACGTGGACTCCTCGCCTTCGCTCGCCATGGTACCACCCTCCTTCGCCGTCCCTCGCCGTGAGACACTTCCTCGTCTGCACGGCGAGGATAAGTTCTGACATATAAACGTTATTTTATTCTCCCATTTAATTTCAAACGGTAATATTACCGTTTAATATAACGTTCCCTTTTTTCTTTTTCTTTTTTTTCTTTTTTTATATAAAAAAAACTTAACACACTTCATTACACACTATAAATACCATATCATATACACATACTTTTCTCACACAACTCTTAACAAAAAAAACCACAAATACTCTCATTTTCTCTACATCAAAAAAAAAAAAAAAAAAAAAAAAAAAAAAAAAAAAAGTCGCAAAATCCAAACGAAGGCGGGTATTTCACACAGCTCCTCGTCTCAAATCCACAACAATACAGGGGGTCGTCAAACCCGTTTACCCCCTCATCACAAAATTGTAACTCCTCATCACCACAAATTCCTACGTATGGGACGCAATTGCCTCCCGAGGCAATTTACCAAAACCAACAATTTGCGTTTCAAGGATTCGCAAGTTACCCCCAACAACGATTTTCTCAATCTCAACCACAGTTTTATAACCCATCGCAACCTTCATCATTTCCTATACCGCAACCAGATCCTCAATTCAAAGTACCTAAACCCATTGAACCGTCCAAATCACGCGGAAAAAAAATAATGGCCAAAAAATCCAAAAAAGTCGTGAATTTGGACAATGACGATGATGATGACCTTGAGGCGGTGGTGGGTGGGAAGAGAAACTGGTCCAAGGAAGAAGAGAAGCTGCTTGCGAAAATTTGGATAGAATTTTCCCAAGACAAAGATATCGGAAATGACCGTTCTGATGAATTCTTTTGGAACCAGATTCTGGAGATGTTCAACGATCAATCACCCCGTGAGTCTCGTACCAAAAATATGCTCACCGGTAAATGGACACGGGTTAACGGTGATTGCCAAAAATTCAACGCTGTCTACAAACATTTGCAGCGTAGAATCGGTGAAAACGACATCGATTATCTCGAGAATGCGAAGGAAAATTTCAAACAGCACTTTGCCGGGAAAAAGTTCGTATATGTTCACATGTGGGATATTTTGAGAAAGTACCCAAAATGGGATGCAGAGGATCCGATTGACATTTCATGTCTCGATGATATTTTTGGTCCTGACAGACGTCCTCGTCCCGAAGGCGCCTACAAAGCGCGGGCTTCAAAGAAACAAAAGTCGACTTCAACATCGAGCGCGGCGAGCTCCGGTGGGAGTCAAACGAGTTCTTTTTCGGGTCAATTATCTGAAAAATATTTGCAAAAAGCGGACGTTCAAATGGCTGCGTACGAGGCGAGGAGGGAGAAGGAAGTCAAGTCGTTGGAGATGAAGTTTCTGATTATAGATCCCGACATGACCACACCGGCCAAAGCCGCTATCATTCGCAAGAGGCAAGAAGAAATAATGAAGAAATAATGAAGAAATATCAAAATGCCGAGTTAAATGTTTAAGTTTCGTATTATTAATATTTGTTGTATCGTCATTTTAAGTCCCGTATCGTTTTTTTTCGTATCGTTAGTTTATGTTTCGTATTTGTGTTTAAATTTGATGTATTGTATTTTTATTTTTATGAAATAAATTTAGTTTATTTGGATATTTGAATAAAAAAATAAAAATAGATGGTAGTGGGGCCCAAATGAGTAAGTTGTCGTATGTTATGGGAAGAGGGTTGTAAAGGGAGGTATGTCATGGTGACGTGACACCCCGTGAGGCCCGAACGAGGAGATTTGCCTTGCCATGATACCTATTGCTCTTATGATTACACCATATTACTATCATCAAAAAGTCCATTTCTGTTTTGCATCTTCAAATATGTTGTTCATGCCATGTCTTACTATCAACGGTCACTATTGTTGGCATAATTCTTTACAAGACACTAATATATAACATTACATTAGCCCATTTAAGCAAATATGGAACAAAAATATGAAGCTTATGCACTTTTGTTATCATTGCAAATTCTATTTATAAGGTTAATTCCTAATGATATAAAAAGGTTATACTGAGTTCAATGTATTTACAAGTCATCACAACTATACATTAAATGGTTAATATCGTTATCCTTATTTAATGGTTTTGCATACAACCTATATTTTGTACTTCAGTAAACAGTAATTGTATAGTTTCAACATAAGTACCTCCACTTACATGATGATACTAAAAGACGTGGCAACTGATAGTGGTAAATGTATTTCTTTTTTTAAGAAGAAAAATTACTAAGCGGTTTTTTTTGGCACCCTCCGTCTCTAAATAAATGTCCAGTGTTGACTTTTAAAGTCTTTTCTTTTCAACTTTGACCTTAAATTATTTCATTTGTGTTATATAATATTTTATGAAAATTATACGAATGAAAATACATTTAAAACCCAATTCATTCATATATTTTGCATCAAGTATTACATAACACAATTAAATTAATTTAAGGTCAAAGTTAATAAAGAGAAGACTTTAAAAGTCAATAGTGGACACTTATTTAGGGACGGAGGGAGTACTAAGCGGTTTTTTTTGGCACACTTCATATTCGAATCGGTGCAAACCCAACATCATTGATAAGATGCGCTTAGCTACAGAAAGATGCAGAACAGAAGAGTGTTAGAATTTAACATGACAAGTTCATATTTATTCTAATAATAATTAAACACGTTGCGGAAGCGTATGATCTATATTTTAACACATAAAAGATTAACCGAAAAATAAAGAAACATACCTTTTAATTCTAGCAAAAACAAGAATCTACTTCAATCTTCTTCTTTAAATAACAAAGTGGATTAACTAGATACCCCTTACCGTTTGGTATCTTAATCCAAGATTATCAACTATAATGAGTTGATACCACAATCTTGTACACACGTACTATAACCGAACTAATGAGATTGCTAGATCTTTAAACACAAAATAAACCAAACAAGTTTTGTTTATGAAAACTTTGGATCGACTAACCCAAAGGGTTATAGGATTGATCAAGACAAAAGAAGAAGAGAAAACAAGATATAGGGTTATAGCAAGAGTGCAAGAGTATTGAATGAATAACCCTAGCCTTGTATTTATAGAGTACAAATCTTGGAGGACAAGTTGACTTGGATTGGGTTATGGAAACCCTATGGCCGATCGGCCCATGCATCCCTATGGGATTCCGGAACCTTCTTGATCCTCTAATTTCATCTATAGTCATTCCTTTATTCCCTAACGGTCGTTAGTCAATTCCCGTTAATTACTTAACGTCCATTAGTCATTATTTTCGTGTTTAAATAATTAAATATATAACAGTTTATATATTAATTATTATACATTAATTCCTCATACGTAATGTGTGCAATCCCATGGTCCCGAGTTCGATTCTAGACATACACGTTTAATATTTGTCCATCAAAACTAACAGCTCCCACTTGGACATCTATTAATAGTGTAATGACATTGGTTAGCGTCTAGCAACACGCCAATGCCCCTAGTACAATTCGGTTGGTGGTCTCCTGGAAAAACCATTCGATAATTCATCATCATACTTATCCTTTTTTTTCTAATACTACGTTAATAAAAATATGGATCTTAGTCATTCTTTATTAACCATTCTGTTTCTCGTTGTTTCCGATTGAACAAGATTACCAAATCATCTGAACGTACTCTAGATAGATCTTGGGTGCAGCCGCACAAACATCTTGTCAACCTTACGAGAGGCCCAGCAGTATTAAACTTCAAAACAAATTTGAAGGAACAAATTCTCTCTTAACTACGAGCACAACCCATGAACTTTGCAACACTCCTGAAAACAATTCTTATAGCTACCAGTTACGTATAGCGGTAAATTGCTTCACAAAAATGCACTACATCCATGACAGTTATCTGGTATCTCAAGTCTGAGGATAACTATATATACATGATTTACTTGATTACAAGATCCATAAAGTAAACTCATGAAGTCGGGATAAGTCCTATATTCAATTCATTGAATATCATGTGAAATTGGCATGTCAACGCATCAATATACTTTCAAGTATATTCTACCAATACTCAGATTTGTCTTAATTTAATGATATTCCCATATCATTAATCGACAACGGACAATTTAGAATAATCAATATATTCAAGGATTAAACATGCAAATACATGATATATTATTAAGAAAATGACAATCAAACATAACAAGTATTTTATTTCATTAAAATAATAATTGTTCATAACATCCCTTTATCCAAACACTAATCATAGATGGGCATGAAACTACTAGCTAAACGAAGTCCTATGCCTTTAGCATGTTGATTAAGCTTTCCACCAGGTAAAGCCTTCGTTAAAGGATCAGCTAGGTTATTATCTGTGTGAACTTTGAGTAACTCGATTTCACCTATCTCCACTTGTTCTCGAACATAGTGATATTTAATTAGGAAATGTCTGGTGCCCTTCATGATCCCAGGTTCATTGGCAAATGTAATTGCGGCTAAATTGTCACAATACATCTTTATAGGTTTTTCGATTGAGGGCATAACTCCAAGCCCTGAAACGAACTTCCTAATCCAGACAACTTCCATTGCAGCTTCTGAAGCAGCAATATACTCACTTTCTGTTGCAGACATTGCTATGGTACTCTTCTTCTTGCTCTTCCAATCCACAGCTCCTCCATTAATGACAAAGACATAACCCGTCTGAGACTTCGTATCATCTTTATCACATTTCTAGGAAGCATCGCAGTAACCTGTAACACCAAGTTCTGCTTCTGGATTTCCCCAATATACTAAAAACATATCTCTTGTATCTCTCAAGTACTTGAGAATATGTTTAACAGCAGTCCAGTGGAGTTCACCTGGATTCTGTTGATATCAACTGGTTATATTTTGAGCAAACGCCACATCAGGCCTTGTGCATCTCACCGCATACATAATAGATCCCACAGCCGAAGCATAAGGGACTCTCTTCATGCGTGCCACCTCTTCAGGTGTTGAAGCACATGCTTTGCTACTTAAGCCATGATTCTCTTGCATTGGCAAATATCTCTTCTTGAAATTTTGCATATTGAATCTCTTCAATATTTTATCAATGTAAGCACTTTGGCTTAATCTAATCAACCGCTTTGTTATATCTCTATAAATCTTGATTCCTAGAATGTATGCTGCTTCTCCTAGATCCTTCATGGAAAAACATTTCCCAAGATAGGCTTTCACCACTTTCAATCTTGGAATATTTTTACCCATGATTAATATGTCATCAACATATATGACTAGAAAAATAACATCATTCCCACTAGCTTTGTGATATACACATGGCTCATCGAGATTCTGAGTAAACCCAAACTTTTTGATTTCTTCATCAAATCTCATATTCCATTGCCGTGATGCTTGCTTCAATCCATAAATGGATCTTTGAAGTTTTGTTGGGAATTAAAATTAAGCAGTTAGTACGGTTCTTTATATGTTAGTACGGTTGAACAGTTGCTGAATACAAGAACAGTTAGTACTGCTGATGAAGAAAAGTTTGTACTGCTTATAAGATTAAGGTAAAACCGTGTGAAGATAAATATGGAATGGATATGATGTATATCTTATATATATAGTTTGATACGAATATAGTTTACTTGTAAAAGACTCTTTGTGCTATAAAAAGAGATCCTCAGTTAGGGTTTTAAGATATCCATACATCATATACGTACAAGTATTACTAAGAGCTTCACGTTTTATTCATTGTAATCGTTCAATTTATTGAAGCAAAGTGTTTGGTTAAACAATTGTCTTGTTGTTCTTATTGTTACATTCATACAATCACACAATCACCAAACACATATTCTTCTAAGTACTTGGTAGTAAATTCCGCGTGCTATCAAGTATATACTCAAAGTATCCCCAACACAACTCGTGTGTTTAGATCCGGTCAAGTGGTATCAGAGACAGGTTTCTGATACTTTGAGTTTAGAAGATCCAGAAGTATTTACTCACTAGCAACCAAGAAGATGGACATGGAGACACCTCAAACCTCAATCCTTGCTAAACTCCCCATGCTGAAACAGAATGAATATGATTTATGGCGGCTCAGAATAGAGCAATATTTCATGGTGCAAGACTATGCATTATGGGATATCATTATCAATGGTGATTCCTTCAAACCAATTCCTGTTGAAGAAATACGTGCTGATGGTTCCAAGATCACAAAGCTTAACACTGAGCCAGTTACAAACGAGGAGAGAATTAAAAAGAAGAATGATCAGAAGGCTAGGAATTTGTTACTAATGGAAATTCCTAATGATCAAGTGCTGAATTTTAGCCATTACGAGACTGCTAAAACTCTTTTTGAAGCAGTGGTGGAAAGATTTGGTGGCAATGAAGCTACCAAGAAGGCACAGAAAACCCTACTTAAGCAAAGTTATGAAAACTTCACTGCATCAAGCAATGAAACTTTAGACCATATCTTTAATAGGCTTCAAAAGATCATCAGTCAACTTACTGTGTTGAAGATTGTGATTCCACAGGAAGACCTCAACATGAAGTTTCTAAATAGTTTACTTGCTGAATGGAACACTTATGTTGTGGTTTGGAGCAATAAACCAGAGCTGGAGAAAATGACAATGAATGAGCTTTACAACAATCTTAAGATTGTTGAGCAGAAGGTCAAGAAGAGTGGTAGCACCAGTTCTAGTTCAGGGAATATGGCTTTCTTATCTTCTTCAAACAGTTCGAATCATGAAGATGAAGAAGCAGTTGGTACTGCTAAACCAACAGTTAGCACTGCTAGTGTAAAAACTAGTACTGCTGGCTTGACTGAAGAGACCATATATGCATTTGTGTCAGAACAGTCTGGTGGGTCTAAGATCTTTAATGAAGATCTTCTTCAAATTGCTGAAGATGATTTGGAGGCTATGGATTTAAAGTGGCAGTTGGCTTTGATAAGCATTAGGGCTAAGAAGTATTACCAAAGGACTAGGAATAAGATTACCTTTAATGGAAGAGATGTTGCTGGGTATGATAAGTCTAAGGTGGAATGCTTTAATTGTCACAAGATGGGGTACTTTGCCGGGGAATGTAGAGGTCCAAGACAACAAAGCAACCAGGGTCAAGGGTTTAAGAATCAGCAAGGAACAAGGAGAACAGTTAATGTTGAAGAGCCTTCTTCCAAGGCTATGGTAGCTGTAGATGGAGCTGGATTTGATTGGATCTTCATGGAGGAAGAAGAGGAACCAGCTAACTTGGGTTTGATGGCTTTCTCAGACTCTGAGGTACATATTGTTCAAAAATGTTCAAATACTTGTTCTGCTTTAAAAGATTATGAGTGTCTTAAGAAACAGTATGATGATCTTAGAGTAGAATTTAATCAAGTAAATTTTAGTCTGTTAAATCATAAAAGAGGACTAGCTATTTTGGAAGAACAAATTGTGTTTTATAGACAGAATGAGTCAAACTTCTCTGATGAGATAGGTGTTTTAAAGAGGGATTTGCAAATAAAAGATGATAAAATGAGTGGACTTGTATATGAACTAGAGAAGCTTAAAAAGGAAAAAGAAAACATCCAGTTAAGTGTAGAAACTCTTGAACATACTTCAAAGGGAGTTCAGAAGATAGTAGAGAATCAAATACTTAACAAAGCTAAGTCTGGTTTAGGGTATAAGTCAGTTGCACCCCCTCTTAGAGGAATGTTTGTTCCACCAGGAATTGACTTAGCTCATACAGGTTTAGAAGAGTTTAAGGATATGGATTTTCCTGGATATGGTGTTAAGATTAGTGAGAATCCTGTTAAATTTGTTAAGGCAGAAGATTCTTTTGTGAGTGCTAGTGATAAATCTCTTTTTGAGAAAAAGATGTCCTCTGATAGGAACTCAGATGCACCAACTATTGAGGATTGGACATCTGATGATGAGGATGTAGAGGTTAAGGACAAACCTAATGTTGTTAAGGTAGAAGTTAAACATGCTCCTAAAGTGGTTAAGACTGAAAACATAAAACCAGTTAGGAAAAGTGTTCGATATGCTGAGATGTATAGAACTAAGAACAGATCACCAATTTCTGAGGGTAGTCATAGGAACTGGAATCACTCAAAATCTAAGAAATTGGATGATAAGTTTGCTATGATTAGAAAAGTGTGCTTTGTTTGTGGAAGTTTTGATCATATGACTGCTTATTGTGATTCTAACCCATGGAAAAAGAGGATTTCTGGGAATACAAGGGTGAATAGGAATAACAATGCTAGGGTAACTCAAAACAGTCCAACTAGATTGACAAGCCCTAATGCAAATCATAAGTTGTCACCCAAAACTGTTATGTTAAGGACTGGCATCAAAACAGTTTCAACTGCTAGTCAAAATATGTGTTTTAATAACAAGCAAACTGTTTCAAGTGCAAAACAATTTTCAAATCATGCACAAACAGTTAAAAGGCATTTTTATAAGAAAACAGCAATGACTAATCAGAAGTGGGTGCCTAAATTTAAACAAGTAGTTCCAACTGCTAGGTCAGCAGTTCCAACTGCTAGACCAGCAAATCCTACTGCTAGGCACTTAAATGTTAAGGGAAAAAGGGGCAATGCTGTCAAGGCCTCAGCACATTGGGTTAGAAATTCTACCAAACCCAATGGTGCATCAAAGACCTCCAACAAGTTTTCTCATCTTGATGCACAAGGCAGATCTAAACCAGTGATGGTTTGGATCCCCAAAAGAAACTAACACCTTTATTTTGTGTGCAGGAACATCCTTCAAATGGTAAAGAAGATAGAGGATATTCAGACAGTGGATGTTCAAGGCACATGACTGGCAACATGTCATATCTTTCAGACTTTATTGCTCTGGATGGAGGACCAGTTGTCTTTGGTGGTGGTATTGGAGGAAGGATTACTGGTAAAGGGGTAATTAAAACTGGTAATCTTGATTTTGAAAATGTGTATTATGTACCAGAACTTAAGTACAATCTTTTCAGTGTATCACAAATTTGTGATAAACAGAACAAAGTTTTATTTACTGATACTGATTGTCTTATTCTTTCTCCTGATTTCAAGCTACCTGATGAAAGTCAAGTATTGCTTAAAATCCCTAGAAAGGATAACAAATACAGTGTTGAGATGAATAAACTAGTTCCTAAGGTTGGACTTACTTGTCTTGTTGCAAAAGCCACATTGGAAGAATCAATGTTGTGGCACAGAAGGCTTGGTCATGTTAATTTTAAAACCATTAACAAAATTGCTAAAAATGGGTTGGTAAGAGGTTTACCAAATAAAAATTTTCTCAATGACCAAACCTGTGTTTCTTGCCTTAAAGGTAAGCAACACAGAGCCTCATGTAAGCCAAAGACCCAGAACTCTATTTCTCAAGCTTTATATATGTTGCATATGGACTTGTTTGGTCCTACTTCTGTGAATAGCTTGAACTTTAAGAGATACTGTCTTATTATCACTGATGATTATAGTAGGTTTTCTTGGGTATTCTTTATGAAAACTAAGGATGAGACTAGTGAAATCCTTAAGACCTTCATAGTTGAAGTAGAAAACCTAGTTGATAAGAAAGTTAAAATAATCAGATGTGACAATGGGACTGAATTTAAGAATAGGGTGATGGATGATTTTTTCAGAGAAAAAGGTATTAAGAGGGAGTTTAGTGTAGCTAGAACCTCACAGCAAAATGGTGTAGCTGAGAGAAAGAATAGGACTCTTATAGAGGCTGCTAGGACAATGTTAGCTGACTCTAAGCTACCAGTTTCATTTTGGGCTTAAGCAGTTAGTACTGCTTGTTATGTATTGAATAGGGTTTTAGTTGTGCAACCTCACAATAAGACTGCTTATGAGCTTCTTAGAGGTAGAACCCCTGCTTTAAGCTTCATGAGACCTTTTGGTTGTCATGTTACTATCCTTAATACCAAAGACCAACTAGGAAAGTTTGATGGGAAATCTGAGGAAGGTTTCTTTGTTGGTTATTCTCTGCACAGTAAGGCTTTTAGGGTGTACAATACAAGCACCAAGCATGTAGAAGAAAATCTGCACATAGAATTTTTGGAGAATAAACCAAATGTTGCAGGTGTAGGTCCAGATTGGATCTTTGATATTGACAGTCTTTCAGATTCCATGAATTATGTGCCTGTTACAGGTACAAATACTAACCATGATGCAGGTTCAGAGGAGGAAGATGAAGATTGCATTTTTATACCAGTCATGGAAGAAAGTCCAGTGAATGAGCCTTCTACAAAGAAAGATGATATTCCATCATCAAGTGGTGTAGACAAAGAGAAAGATGTTACTGAAACCAGTGGTCAGAATGGTAAAGAAACTGAAAACCCAACGAGCAGTACAAATGGAGTTAGTACTGCTCAGCCACAAGTTCCTACTGCTGAGCAAAATAGTGATGCTGCTGGACCAAGTCAACCTCATATTGATTCACCAGTTGCTACTGCTTCTCAAGTTGATGAGTTTGATTTCTTTGGAGATGGTCTGCAAAACATGCCTACCAGCTATGCAGCTCCTTCTACTCCCCATACTATTGTACATAGGAATCATCCACTTACCAATATCATAGGAGATGTACAATCTAGAGTCAAGACCAGAAGGCAAATTCAAGACCCAGATCATCATGGCTTTCTCAATGTGGTATATGAGGAGAAACATCATGAAGATGAGCATGAGTGTATGTTTATATGTTTCCTATCTCAGATTGAACCCAAGAATGTGTTAAAAGCTTTAGAAGAATCAAGTTGGGTTGAAGCAATGCAAGAAGAACTGCTTCAATTCAAAATTCAGAATGTATGGGTTCTGGTTGATCTACCAAAGGGAATGAGAGTGATTGGTACAAAGTGGGTATTCAGGAACAAGAAGGATGAGAGGGGCATTGTGATAAAGAACAAAGCAAGATTGGTTGCTCAAGGCTATACTTAGGAAGAGGGTATAGATTATGAGGAGGTTTTTGCTCCAGTTGCCAGGATTGAAGCAATAAGATTATTTCTTGCTTATGCTTCATTTATGGGGTTTATGGTCTATCAAATGGATGTGAAAAGCGCCTTTCTGTATGGTACTATAGATGAGGAAGTCTATGTTTCACAACCTCCAGGTTTTATAGACCCAGACCATCCTGACAAGGTTTATAAGGTGGTGAAAGCTCTATATGGATTGCATCAGGCTCCAAGAGCTTGGCATGAAACTCTTGCTAAATATCTTTTGAAGAATGGGTTTCATAGAGGGAAAATTGATCAAACTCTCTTTATTAAAAAGAACAAGGGTGATATTCAACTGGTACAAGTCTATGTAGATGGCATCATTTTTGGTTCTACAAAGAAACAAATGTGTAAGGAGTTTGAAAAGCTGATGAAAGACCAGTTTCAGATGAGTTCTATGGGAGAGCTTACCTTCTTTCTAGGTCTTCAAGTACAGCAAAAGCCATATGGTATATTTATCTCTCAGGATAAATATGTTGGTGAAATATTGAGGAAATTCCAATTCACAGATGCCAAGGTTGTTAGCACACCAGTTGATAAGGAGACACATTTGCTATTAAAGGATCACAGTGGTGAAGATGTGGATGTGCACATGTATAGATCTATGATTGGGTCACTGATGTACCTTACATCATCTAGGCCTGACATTATGTTTGCTGTTTGTGCCTGTGCAAGATTCCAAGTAAATCCTAAGGTGTCTCATCTCACAGCAGTAAAGAGAATCTTCAGATACCTTAAAGGTCAACCTAACTTGGGGTTATGGTATCCTAAAGAGTCTGCATTTGATCTAGTGGCATTCTCTGATTCTGATTATGCTGGTGCTAGCATGGATAGAAAATCTACAATAGGTGGTTGTCAGTTCTTAGGTCGTAGATTGATTTCTTGGCAGTGTAAGAAGCAGACTATGGTGGCCACATCTACTACTGAAGCAGAATATGTGGCAGCAGCAAGTTGTTGTGCTCAAGTTCTTTGGATTCAAAACCAGATGCTTGATTATGGGTAGAATTTCTTAAACACAATTATACATATAGACAATAGCAGTACAATGTGTATCATTAAGAATCCAGTTCAACATTCAAAAACTAAACATATTGAAATTAGACATCATTTTATAAGAGACTGTGCTGAAAAGAAGTTAATAAAAGTTGTTAAAATACACACTGATGACAACTTTGCTGATCTCTTAACAAAAGGTTTTGATGTAGGAAGATTTCAGTACTTGGTAACAGGTATTGGAATGCTTAATCCTTCAAAAGATTAATGTCTAAGTGTTTTTGGTTTTTGTACTGCTAGTTGTGCTATTTGTATAGCTAGTACTGTTTGGTAATTTTTAGTACTATTTGTGAATTTGTTAGTCACTTGTGATAACTGTTAAAAGAAAATATTGTGTATTGTGTTTTCTTTGGTTTTGGACTAACATTTCAGGTTAAGAAAAGCTTTTTGCGTTGGATTGTGCTTTGGAAAGTATGGTGGTTTGGATTGTCAAGTGTGAATACTTGTCACACAACAAATGGTAATTGATTCACCATGTCTAACCGACATAAGAATCAACTAGTCCAGATCAAACGGTTTCTGGTAAAGACTACTCAAATCCGTTTATGGTTGACAGTTTACCAAAAACTGGTTGGTTATCAACTCACCAAATCTAAGTGTGAAGAGTTGGCTAGTCCATAGCAAACGGCTATTGGTAAAGACATGTCAAATCCGTTCATAGCTGATAGTTTGCTAAAAACTATAAGTGGACAAAAATGTTTTCAAATCCACATTAAAAATTACAACTTGATTTTATCTCTGAAAATTTTTGCTAACAGTTTGTACTGCTGGGGTTGACAGTTTGTACTGCTGGCTTCACCAGTTCGTACTGATTGTTCAAACTTGGTTCCTACTGAGTTTATGCTCTATGATACACCTCTCTCAGAAGGTCACACATCTGGAAGTGTTGAGAGCAGTTTGAAACTAAAAAACTGAATTGATGGTAACTTGTACAAATTGTCATATTGAATGCTGAGCTTGGATGTCATATGTTCTAGTTCATCTGATGGTGAAGATTCTTCCAAACAGGGGAGGAATTAAAATTTTGTTCTAGTTGCTGTTAAAGATGATTATGTAATTCAGGGGAGGAATTAAGAGTCAGAGAAATTTATTCATTAAAGAAGTGCATTCATTACATAAGAAGAAGTTTTCTTACAATCCTGGACACAAAACCAACATAACCAACGATCAAGCTTACAATCAACACAAACCAAACAAACCAACCAACTACCAACACACAAACCTAAACAAACCTAACACACAACCACTACTCAAGCTTCCTCTTTCCTTTGTTCTTGAAGTCTGGCATGGATTTGTGAACTCCTTTGCCATCGATTGAGTTCCACACTTTCCAACTAGGAAGTCCCAAAACTTGTTTGTCAGGTCTTGGAAGTGGTTGATGTCTTTCGGGCACTTGTACCTTACTCATTTTTTCCACAACTTTCTCTATCTCTCTTGTCAATACAACTGATAGTGGAAGTGCTTGTTGATCATCATCATCAGAGGAAGTTAAAGGTCATCATCAGAAGATACTTCTTAAGCTTTTGGAGATGGGTTTCTGATAGTCAGATTAGTGTAGTTCGGTGGAAAGTAAGATCTCCATCCATCACTTTTCGAATCTGAAGATGAATCTGATGAAATCTCAACAATGTTTGGATTGGAAGAACTCATTATGTTTAATAGTTGTAGTTTGAAGGTTGATGTGTGTAATGGTGATAATGTTGAAAATTCAAGGCTTTTTATAGAATCAATGGAGACTTATAGTCATTAAATGCAAGGTTGGTATTAGGAATTAAATTCTTTGGGTTGGTATTTGGAATTAATTCTTTACATGAATAAATTTAATTATGGTAATTTTTGAGGAGTTGACCAAAAAGGGTACGATACGTGAAGAAAATTCTCAAGTGTTTCAAGATTAAAGATAAGTGTTTGAAAGAATCCACCCCATCATATAACGTTGGATTTTAATTCAAGAAACTTGTTGATTTGCATAGAAATCATAAGTTTAGGGGATGATTGTTGGGAATTAAAATTAAGCAGCTAGTACGGTTCTTTATATGTTAGTACGATTGAACAGTTGCTGAATACAAGAACAGTTAGTACTGCTGATGAAGAAAAGTTCGTACTGCTTATAAGATTAACGTAAAACCGTGTGAAGATAAATATGGAATGGATATGATGTATATCTTATATATATAGTTTGATACGAATATAGTTTACTTGTAAAGGACTCTTTGTGCTGTAAAAAGAGATCCTCAGTTAGGGTTTTAAGATATCCATACATCATATACGTACAAGTATTACTAAGAGCTTCACGTTTTATTCATTTTAATCGTTCAATTTATTGAAGCAAAGTGTTTGGTTAACCAATTGTCTTGTTGTTCTTATTGTTACATTCATACAATCACACAATCACCAAACACATATTCTTCTAAGTACTTGATAGTAAATTCCGCGTCCTATCAAGTATATACTCAAAGTATCCCCAACACAACTCGTGTGTTTAGATTCGGTCAAGTTTGCATACACGGTTTGGAAATTTTGGATTCACAAACCCCTCAGGCTGCGCCATATAAATGTCTTCATCTAGGCGACCATTTAAGAAGGCGGTTTTGACATCCATTTGCCAAATCTCATAATCATAGTACGCTGCTATGGCTATGAGAATCCTAATAGCCCTTATGTCAGCTACAGGAGAAAAGGTCTCCTCGCAGTCAACACCATATGTTTGGGTAACGCCTTTAGCTACCAAACGGGCCTTATAGGTGTGTACATTGCCATCCATATCAGATTTCTTCTTGAAGAGCCACTTACTTCCAACTACCTTGGCATTGGGAGGAAGGTCTACTTCAATCCAAACTTCATTATCTCTCATGGATTGCATTTCCCCATTCATAGCAATCTGCCATTTATCCTTTTCAGGATCATTCATGGCAGCTCTATAATTAGCAGGTTCTCCAAGATCCCCTAATATAGTTTCCTCAACTTCTACGTTAAGACATAGACGTTCAGGTGCTTTCACAGTCCTTGCAGATCTGCGAATGGGAACAACTTCAGGTGGAGGACCCAGACTTTCAGGTTCCACAGGAAGTTCGCTAGTGTTTTCAGAAGGTAATGTATCTTCCAGATCATATATCCTCCCACTGAATTCTTGAGATATGAGATCTTTTTCAAGAAAATCTCCATACCTAGCAACAATTACTTTGTTTTCAGGTGGGTAGTAAAAGTAGTAACCCATCGTTTCCTTTGGGTATCCTACAAAGATACACTTTACAGATCTCTGTTGGAGTTTATCTGCTGAGTCACGTTTAACAAACGCCTCGCAACCCCAGACCTTTAAATAAGACAAGTTAGGCGTTTTCCCAAACCATAACTCATAAGGTGTCTTATCAACCTTCTTGGTCGGAACCATATTCAAAATGCGAATAGCAGATTCTAAGGCATAATCCCAAAAGGATAAAGGAAGAGTTGTAAGATTAAACATTGATCGCACCATGTCCAACAATGTACGATTTCTTCTCTCAGATACACCATTTTGTTGTAGAGTATATGGAGATGTGAGATGCTGGACGATTCCATTCTCAGCTAAATAATCTTTAAACTCTTGACTCAGGTATTCACCACCTCTGTCAGATCGAAGAGCTTTAATCTTCTTTCCAAGTTGCAGTTCTACTTCTGCTTTGAAAACCTTAAATGTTTCAAACACCTCATGTTTATGTTTAAGTAAATAAACATATCCATAATGGCTGAAATCATCGGTAAAGGTTAAGAAGTAGCTAGCACCTCTCTTTGACACATGTCTATGTGGTTCACATACATCAGTATGTATCAAACCAAGTAGATCAGTAGCCCTTTCCATACGATTATTGAAAGGTTTCTTTGTCATTTTCCCAGATATACAAGATTCGCATTTATCAAATGATTCATCATTGATATCTTGTAAAAGCCCATCGCGTTGCAGCTTTTCCATACGAGTCTTGCCTATATGAGCAAGTCGACAATGCCAAAGATAAGATGAATCCAAACTATTTTTGATTCTCTTATTATTGATGCTATACATTGAATTATAATTATTTTGTTCATTCATATCAATCTCAAATACACCATTCACAGCAATAGCATTAAAATAAAAAACATTATTTCACGAAACAGAAATTTCATTGCTTGAAACAGTATGTTGAAAACCAATATCCAATAAAGACGAAAAGGAAACAACACCTCTAACAATAGTAGGTGCATAATGACAATTATTTAAAAACAGTACTAAGCCCGAAGGTAAAACTAATTTAAATACACCTATAGCTTCAACAGATGCATGTGCTCCGTTACCCACGTGTAGATATTGTTCCCCATAGGCCAGTCTCCTTTCAACTCTAAATCCCTGCAGTGTATTGCAAATATGAATACCACATCCATTATCGTATACCTAGGAATTTATTTTATGAGTTAATGAAAATAATTCAATCATGAAAAAGTTACCTGAAGTGCTGGGTTTACCAGCCTCAACCTTCATCTTTTTCACACGCAACTCCTCGAGATAGAGTGGACAGTTCCGCTTCCAATGTCCTATCTCATGGCAGTGGTGACAAGCCTGATCCTTCTTGTTAGGATTCACCTTGTTCTTCTGAGGGTTGTTCTTCTTGGGCATAGGTTGATAGGCCATAACTTGTTTACCCTTGTCAACTTTACCCTTACCCTTCTTATTCGCCTGCGGTTTTGGCTTTTGGATCCTACCTCCTTGTATAGCTAATACCTGAGGAGTAGGTGCCTTGTTTGGTAAACCCTTTTCATGTTATAGCTTTGCGAGCAATTCTGTGACTGTCTTCCCCGAGCAATGCATGTTATAGTTTTGAACAAAACCTTTAAAATCCTTGTTCAAGGACCTATTGATTAGGTTCACACACACATTCTCAGGATAGACGTAGTTGATCAGTTGTAGTTGGTCCATGTACATCTTCATTTCCAACACATGATCACGAACAGGTTTACCTTCCCCCTGCCTGCAGCTGTGTAATGCATCGATCAAATCATACAATTCAACAGCTGGTGGCTTTTCATAAGTCTTTTGGAGTTCTTCCAACATGTCTTTAGGAAAATAGTTCTCAAACTGCTTTTGCAATTTGGGAACCATGCTTCCAAGCATCAAGCACGCAACTTCATTGTGCTTTTCATACTCCAATTTCCAGGCTTCTCTAACCTCTTCAGGTTCAGTAGTAGCTGGTTCTTGAGGGCAAGGCTTATTCAAGTATTCCAGCTTTTTGGACACTCTCAAGACAATCCTGAGTGACCTATACCAGTTATTGAAATTCGGGCTAGTCAATTTTTCCCTTTCAAAGTGATTTTTGAAAGCAGAACTTAGTGCAACATTTTCGGGTTGAGCCATTTCTACAGAAAAAGTTCAAATATTAGTATTTTGATAATACAACTTTTCAAGAAAAGAAAATACCCAAGAAATATTCATATAACCATTTAATCTTCTTGAAAACTAGGATCCAAATTTTCATAGTTTCACTACATCAGTTGATCTGCTAGTAGTGAAAATACAAAATATGGTAATCTGTCGAACAATAATCGGCAAACAATTTCTGACTCCTAGATCATTATGGGATTTACATTTGCCAAATACAATTTGCAATGTAAGCATGTTTCATCCCATCTCATGCCTTAAGTTTCTAGGTCTCACTAACAACTTAATTAAGTCGTCTAATTTAGAAACTGCAAATTCTCCATTACTGGTCTCACGCATAATGGAAATTTACCTTGTCATTAAAATCTTGGTAAGGTCTCACTTACGCTAAATAATAACTCCAAGTGTTTCTTATAATTAGATGGCATGGACTTAAATTTTAGGGTATTTATTTTGATGTGACAATCAAAATATGTACGAAGAAGCATGCACACATCTTCGTATCATAAGTTTTCAAAATGTTTTTATTTACCAATTAGGCTAAGATTTAAATCAACAAAGTTTTAATTGAGATATTGGGTTCACCAATCAAAGAATTACCTACAATTATCGCCCACTATATCCTACTGCTGCATGAGTCAAAAGACCCAAGTTATTCGGATAATTACCACAAAGTGGTGCGTGGAATTGAGGTCAATTCACCCTTAAGATGATTTTGTATATAAAATAGCTTACTTGGTAGCTCCAATTAAACGCACAAAGGAGCGGAGAGACAAACGTCCGCCAAAAGGCTAATTAAAAACGTGTCTCTTTCGGATGACAATTTAATGTCAAGCCTCCTTATACATCTCTTATAGTTTGTCTAAACTGGGTGAGCCGTTCACACTATTGGTACAAAACTCATCACTCAATCAAAAGTTTATGATTATTAATCTTAAAACTATGTTATAAACTATAATATTGTTAGTCTCGCTTGGGAGCAAATTACCGTGCGAAGCGAACCACTGTCGGCACATAAGACTTTGCAATATGTATAATTTATCACATCAAGTTTCATAGTTATTAGGTCAATTTATTTTCTTTTCGAAAAATTACCCTTTTTTGCTTACAATCTTGTCAAACAATTTAAACAAAAAATCAAGTAATTAATAAAAATAAATAACCAAATAAGTACACATAATCTTAAAAATTAAATCATGTAGCCACATGCAATCTTGTTGATAAAACCCTATTAATAATCTATCTATGTTTTTAATATGCATATATTTAACTAAGACTATCCCTTACAATGGTAGGTGAGCCACATGCATCGACGAATCGATTGCGTTAGTCTTAGCAAACATATACCAACTAGCACATAATAGATTCATTAATATAAATAATTGAGGTCTTCCCTAATTTTAAATCTATCAAATTACATGTGAAAAATAAACTTAATAATTAATCAAATCTAATCCATGATAAACATGCATGTTTCATCATGAATTAATGCAAGTCACAAGGAACATAACCTTTAACCACATAAACACGTTACAATTTTAGGGTTACAAAACTATTTTTTTTTAATTAAAGGGCATCGCCCCCCCCCCCCTTTAAAAAATTAGGGTTCGATTTTTAAACCCTAAAAAATCTAGTAAGATAAATCCAAATCCAAGATTCGATTTTTATGTGTTTCGGTAATTCAATTACATGTTAAAACTGCCACTGTTAGAATTTAACAATCATGACAAGTTCATATTTATTATAATAATAATCAAACACGTTGCGGAAGCGTAGGATCTATATTTTAACACATAAAGGATTAACCGAAAAATAAAAAAACGTACCTTTTGATTCTAGCATGAACATGAATCAACTTCAATCTTCTTCTTTAAATACCAAAGTGGATTAACGAGATACCCCTTACCGTTTTGTATCTCAATCCAAGATTATCAACTATAATGAGTTGATACCACAATCTTGTACACACGTACTATAACCGAACTAATGAGATTGCTAGATCTTTAAACACAAAACAAACCAAACAAGTTTTGTTTATGAAAACTTTGGATCGACTAACCCAAAGGGTTATAGGATCGATCAAGACAAAAGAAGAAGAGAAAACAAGATCTAGGGTTATAGCAAGAGTGCAAGAGTATTGAATGAATAACCCTAGCCTTGTATTTATAGAGTACAAATCTTGGAGGACAAGTTGGCTTGGATTGGGTTATGGAAACCTATGGCCGATCGGCCCATGCATCCCTAAGGGATTTCGGAACCTTCTTGATCTTCTAATTTTATCTATAGTACTTCCTTTATTCCATAACGGTCGTTAGTCAATTCCCGTTAATTACTTAACGTCCGTTAGTCGTTATTTTCGTGTTTAAATAATTAAATATATAACGGTTTATATATTAATTATTATACATTAATTCCTCATACGTAATGTTTGTAATCCCATGGTCGTGAGTTCGATTCTAGACATACACGTTTAATATGTGTCCATCAAAACTAACAAAGAGGATGTCATACAAGTAAATTTGGTGCAAATTCTTTTGCCATAGCCTCTTATGTTTCCCACCTCTCTGTGTATGAGTTCGTCTGACCAATGATATTCGGTTTTGACAGATCTCAACGTGATTTATTATCATAAAATTTGCCTACTAATTTTTCTTCTCAAAACTGAAATACATTTATCGCTATCATCATCGTTGTCATATTTATTAAACTGATCGTATATTTTCGTTGTACCACCTTCGATGCGCTAACTGCCACGAGTGGACGTCTTACGAATTACGCCTTTCATTCTCTAAGATGTTATTCAATGTTTCTGTAGAATCAACTATCCCTATAAGTTAGAAGTTTTCAATGGAAACTCCGACTTGATATGGACAGCTGGTTCTACACAAACGTCGAACAACAGCTTAGGGAACGAATTACGATTTTTATTAGCACATATTCATACACGGTCAACAGGCACGATAACCTATATGAGTTTAATCCCGAACTTAGTCAACAACTTTTCGATTTTTGTCACATTGTTTATTTGGTTTTCCGTTGCAGGATCATATAGTGAAAAAAGTTTCTTTTGGACAGGCGAACCACCGTGGCTCAGTGACTGAAACTTGAAAGGGTAGAAACGTGCGGCTCAAACTGTTTATTATTTCAGCCATGGTGGGTTGTCTGTCCAAATGGAACTTTTTTCACTATATGCATCAAAGAAGGATGCGAAACTGGAGGGAATGTCGTGATAAATAATTTCGTGCAAATTTATTTTCGCCACATCCTCTTCCGTTTCACGTTGTTTTTTGTGTACGTCAATCTTATTACTGATAGAAACCGATTCGAGATGGTTATTCTCCTTCTAAACTAACTACGGACTAACTAAACAATATAAGACTTTACTGCAATTTTCTCTTCTATTCCATGAAAACAAAACAACACTTTAAATAGGAAACAGATTACATGTGCATGTCCTAAAATTAAGGAAGAAAATGGGAACGTGGGTTGAAGAAGCCACATAGTAGGTGGACCACTTCCTTATGCATGAGACTACTATGCATGGAAAATATCTAAACGTGCATGAGAAATAAATGGAGATACTGAAGAAGTCTTCCTAAAGACTTGGCATCTTTATTATTCAAACTTGAAACTGAATGGAGAGTATAAGTCGGTTCGGTGTAGTGCATGTAGTAACCGTATCAATACCCCCATCTTTAAAATGGACCTTGACCTCAAGGTCCGGCATTGTCGTAGAACTCAACAGTGGATATGCCCCATGGGGGGTCTATTGTTGTAGGCTTTTGCTCATGTTCCGACTGAAGAAGGAGAAATTTAGGCGGGTTACATTGGTGACCTGGGTGGTACTTTTCAGGGCAGTTGTAACACAAGCCTTCAGCACGTCTTTTTTGCATATCAGTTGGGCTTAAGCGTTTGATAGGAAGTGTTTCGGAAGAGCGGGATGGAGCCTCTAGCAAGGTGGAACATGTTGGTGTCGTCACTTGGGCATTTGATTTGTCCTCAATCAGTTTAGCGAGGCCAATAGCTTGTGTGATGGTGTGGGGACGGAGAATGGAGAGTTCTTGCTGGATATCCTGACGGAGACCCGAGAGAAAACAATTGAGCAATGCCTCTGGTGGAAGGCCAATAACACAATTGCTTAAACGTTCAAACTCCGTTTGATACGCTGTAACCGTCGAGGTTTGTTTAAGCTTAAAAAGAGCAGCTTGGTGATTA
This sequence comes from Artemisia tridentata subsp. tridentata, assembly GCA_021014915.2. Lineage (NCBI taxonomy): Eukaryota > Viridiplantae > Streptophyta > Magnoliopsida > Asterales > Asteraceae > Artemisia > Artemisia tridentata. Next base: position 329,815,120 of record CP139507.1, on the reverse strand, counting down.
TCGTAGGAGGACGGGCCAAAGCGGGTTTCAAGAGCTCGTGTAAATGCCTCCCAAGTGGTGAGAAGGTTGTTGTTATAGAGGTACTTGTGCCAACTAAGGGCATCTCCGCTTAGGTAGAAGGCAACCATAGCAAGGCGTTGTGGTGGTGTAATGTTGTAAAAGGAAAAATATTGGTCAGCTTGGAATAACCAATCCAATGGGTTTGTTCCATCGAATGCAGGAAGGGTGAGTTTTGGCGGACGTATTTGAAGGTCACGGTTGGGTGGTGGGGCTGTATGTGGTGGAGTTTGGGTATTTCGTTGCGGGGTGTGAGCGATGGTGGCAATAAGGTTGGTTGTCTGTTCATATTGGGAAGCTAACTGTTTTCCGATATTCTCAAGTTGTAAGGATGAAGCAGCTTGGTTGGCGAGAAGTTTTTCGTTATTTAGGTTGGTGGATGCAACGAGTTTGGAAATATTTTCAGACAAGGCGGCGATGGACTCTTCAATGGAGGGTGGGTCGCGTTTCGGTGGCATGGTTCGAGTGAATGAAAGCACCAATTGATAGAAACCGATTCGAGATGGTTATTCTCCTTCTAAACTAACTACGGACTAACTAAACAATATAAGACTTTACTGCAATTTTCTCTTCTATTCCATGAAAACAAAACAACACTTTAAATAGGAAACAGATTACATGTGCATGTCCTAAAATTAAGGAAGAAAATGGGAACGTTGGTTGAAGAAGCCACATAGTAGGTGGACCACTTCCTTATGCATGAGACTACTATGCATGGAAAATATCTAAACGTGCATGAGAAATAAATGGAGATACTGAAGAAGTCTTCCTAAAGACTTGGCATCTTTATTATTCAAACTTGAAACTGAATGGAGAGTATAAGTCGGTTCGGTGTAGTGCATGTAGTAACCGTATCACGTTGTTTTTTGTGTACAAGTGGCATTGTCAATCTTATTACTGATATTAGCTTTTTGTCGATTTATGATTATAGAAGCAATTGTGGAGTTACTGTACGAACAATATGTTTATGGAGTTTGTGTTGTCCCGTTGACGCTAGCGAGATCGCTTATGATTCATCCTATTCACGTTAACCATCCTGAACTAGAAGGGTCTGTGTTGTATGAATTGGAAGTCACACTGAATGGTTGCGGTAAAACTATTGCAGACTTCGGTTTACCCTCGCCTCCTGAGAAACTGCTTAAAGATCTAAGAATAATTTGGGTCACGAATGCTATGATGATTCATGTGTTTCATTTAACCTTTTACCATTCATTCGTTTATTCCGGTTATGTTATTTCTCACACCCTGTGGGTTTATTCATGCAGCATGTGATACCATCGTCTTCAAGAAGGCAGAGACTGGAGTCTAGACAGTTTTGTGTGTGTGTGTGTGTGAACAGCACAGTCTAGACAGTTTTAACCTAAGGGAAAAAAAAAAAATTAATTCCGTGTTTCGATGATAAACAATAATTGCTCCTCACAATAAATACACTACTGTTTGATCTTTAAGGCGATGATGACATTTCTGCATATACACTTTTTCAGATGGTGAAACTGAACTTTTATTGATGTAAGTTGAAGTCGATAGTCACAGAAGTCGATTTTGAAGCTAAGAAGTTTTATTGATGTTTTAGCTATATGTATGGTAGCAACACCTATAGATGTTTTCATTGTGTGCAATGCACAGTTATGATTCTTAAGTGGTGACTTTAAGAACATATTATTCACTCAACCATGTGATTTCAAAAGAAATGTACTCTAAACAACATAAATTATTGAATTTATTAATATGGATTAATCGTAGATTTCGGATTTGTATGCCTTTGTGGATTACGTAAGACGAAGTCGTGAAATTGTGTTAAAAGTTTCCACCACCTATAGATTAACATAAGGGGCAAATATAAACATAGCCCGGTAGCTTAAAGTGTTCGGCTTTTTAGGCCTAAAAAAAGTCGCTTTCCCAAAATGCCCAAGGAATAGGCTACTTCCAAAAAGTCGCTTAAAGCGACTTTTTTGTCAATTAAACGACCTACTATTTGTGTGTTTATGCAGCCAAAACGTTTGACATTTTAAATTTTTTAAGCGACTTTTGATAGTTTTTTAGCCACTTTTTGACTTTTTAAGCGACTTTTCGCTAGGGGCCAAAAAGTACACGCCACATGTCACTCCCACATTTAGTCGCTTTTTGCTTGGGCTATTTTGGGAAAGCAACTTTTTTGAGGGAAAAAAAGCCCAACACTAGCTTTAAGCTACCGGGGTATTTGTAGAATTGCCCATTAACATAATTCAATTGATACAACTATATTTGAATCAAAACCAAAAAACCAAAAAACCCGCCGCAACGCGCGTGCTTCCTTACTCGTTTTATACCACGTAAAAAGCTACACCTCTTTCTCATTGAGTATTATATTGTATATTAAAAACATTTGCATCTCATATCAGATGTAAAAAAGTATCAGCAAAGAAACTACTATTTACACCCTCCGTCCCAAAATAAGTGTCCAGTTTGACTTTTGAGAGTCAAACTGGTTCAACTTTGACCTTATCTATTTTTGCGGGTGTTATGTAATATTTGATGCAAAATATATGAATGGATTGGGTTTTAAGTGTATTTTTCATTGGTATAGTTTTTTTTATCAAGTATTATATAACACAAAAAAAATATTTAATGTCAAAGTTGAACCAGTTTGACTCTGAAAAGTCAAACTGGACACTTATTTTGGGACGGAGGGAGTACTATTTACACCCATCAGATGGATCTAGTTAGGAACACGGTACGGGTATATATATGAACATCTGCTTGTTATCGAGCATACAATAGTGACATGGTGCATTTATTAACAGATGGAAGAGATTCAAGTTCAGGGCAACTCTCTTCAGTGAAAAAAGCAGGTAGCTTAGGTTCAGGGAGTGTACTCTCACTAACCAACATCAGAACCACTGACATCATGGTTGGTCTATCTTCTGCGTGATGTTGCACACATAAAAGGGCAACATGTATTGATCTTAGCACTTCAGAGACAACACATGAGGAGCGTAAAGATTCACACATGATTTCAACACTCTTGTTTTCTTTATACAGTCTCCATACCCGAATTAAATCAAAACTCGTAGTTAGTGTAAACCAAAAAGATGTTGTGAAAAAAGTAATTAGCTTCTGGTCAAGATATATAGATTTAGTGTTAAGTTAACTTGCATGTCCAAGAAGGTTGTCTCCATGGTCTGCGTGAGAGAATTCTCTGTTTTTCTTCCCACTAACTATCTCCAACACCATCACACCAAAACTAAACACATCCGACTTTACAGAGAATCGTCCGTGTATTGCATACTCGGGAGAAATATAGCCACTTTATAAAGAACAGGCCTATTAGAATTAAAGGAAAAACTATAACAATCAATCTAATGGACAAAATGTTACGGATTCTTACTATGTTCCAACCACTTTCTTTGTCTTAGCATTTGCATCATGTCCTACAAACTTTCTAGCAAGGCCAAAATCTGATATTTTTGGATTCATGTCACTGTCCAGCAAAATATTACCTGCCTTGAGATCTCTGTGGATAATTTGAAGGCGGGAGTCCTGATGTAGATATACAATACCTCGAGCTATCCCATGAATAATGCGAAAACGTTTAGGCCAGTCAAGCATCAAACTTTTCGTCGCATCTGATAAAAAGGAAAATACTTATTCTATGAAGTTTAAAAGAACGTGACTATGTGAAATCATATATATGGAGATGCGAGATGGAGGCAAACCAAAGAGATACAAGTCCAAGCTTTTCATAGTCATGTATTCATAAATCAAAATTAGTTCATCTCTATGAATGCAATATCCAAGAAGCTTCACAAGATTCCGATGCTGAAGTTTTGCAATACAAATGACTTCATTTTTAAACTCATCAAGTCCTTGTTGAGATGCTTCTGAGAGCCGCTTCACAGCTACTTCTTGTCCTCCTTCCAGAACACCCTAAACAATTGGAATTAAGCTTTTATGATAACTCATAATTCTCTAAATTTTACGTTTTTGATTCATGATACTAATGAGCATTGCATTCTATTAAAAACATCAACCACTTACCTACCTTGTAAATGGCACCGAAGCCACCTTCTCCAATCTTATTGGAGACAATGAAGTTGTTTGTGGCCCTTGCAACAGTATAGAAGCTAAAAAACTGTAGATCATCAACATGTTCCATCTTCAAACTTGTATACGTTTCACCACCCCAGTTTCCTACAATATAATATGTTTTGATTCCTCATGTTTACATGATTTTGTTGGTAAATGCATCGTATAACATACACAACATATTTGTTAGAAGCAAAAATGGCACATTCGTGCTACCTAGGCCTGTCATGTGAAGCGTTTTCTTTGTTGTTCTTCTACAGGCATATGCTAGTCCAGACAAAAGCAACACAACTGAGGACATTGACAAGGCTATGATGAATACTCGTTTCCTTCTGTTGGAGCCAAACTGGAAGACCACACGACCTTACATTCAGAAATGATAATATTTGGTAAGTTGTATTACATAAGCTAAAAGCACAGTGATATATAATCAAATACAAGAAATGGCATTTATGAAAGTATGGACTACTCTAGAAACTGGTCAAGTAACATGTGTACCCTCTAACTCAGAGGCGGACATTCTTATGTAAAGGTCTTGATTAGTATCATACTCCCTCATATCCATGAGCTCATTAAACCATATCAAACATCCACTTCCACTATTTCTAATATCTAAACTTGTATAAGCTGTGCAAGAACGATTTCTTCTGCATTCCATCTCACATTCTGCAAGGTTCATACTGTAATCATACCACGACCTTCTTGTATCTGGTATTTTCAATCTTGAGAACTTTTGAAAACCATCCCTGTTCCCATTCCCAAACATTAAAGGCGTTTTGCGTTTACACCCACTCGACCAATCAGATGCTCTCCAATCTTGTGGGAATTTTGGTTCAAAACCTTCAATACAACTACAAGGTGGATGCTTGTTTATACTACAGATTCCATAGGGACCACATAGTCCAAAACGAGCACAAGTATCTTCTATAATGTCTGCAAACACAACCCACTTTTGAATTCGCTCAACCCAATGCAAAGTTTGATCCTTTTCGTCCCATGTTAAAATATGCCTCTGAAGAATCGAACTTATACGTTCATATTTAAAATATATTTCCTTCTTATTAAGAACAAACTCAATCGAATAAACAGGATTGTATTGGTCAACAGGATGGGCACTAAAGCCAAGACCATTCCATGGTCCAAGTCTTGCTATTAAAGCTTGACCTTGCGTTACTAATATCTGGGGATACCCGTGTGTGTCTATCGAAAGTTTATACATACCTATTGAAGGATCATTTGGGCTCTTCCAAGATGTTATGTACCTCTCGAAACCAGTTACCAAATCCTTTCCCATCTTCATTCCTGCTAGCAGTGTGTCACTAGGATAATCAAAACTTTGCCAAATCATATTCTGATTTGTGCTACTTTGATCCCACACAACAAGATTTCCAGTATCCAGAAGCTGGACCGCTACCACAGGATTATTACGCGTCAATACCATCGTTTTGGATGACCAGACCGCGAAGTTGCCACCATTGAGAATCAGTAGGTTTCCCTGTTTGCTAACTTTGAAAATGCCCGATTTATCAGTGACGGGTATCTCCCTGTTAGCAACCCATACGACAGTACAAGTTGATATCTTCTTGTACCATATCCCTAAGTATCGTTTCTTGGAGTTTCCGGGGCTAAAAAATCCCATTTCAAATATCTCCCCTTTAGATACAATGGTTTCACCATCTTTGATTGTTTGATTTGTAGATATCGTATCAAGTACAGTGCAATCTGAAAAGAGCAAGATCAAAGCAATGATGAGGAGTACAATTATGGAATGGTTCTCCATAAAGACAAGTTATGATTCACATAATCCACATTTTCATACGAAGTAAATTGTTTAATGTTTGAACTTTCAGCGTTGAAAGTCAACCGAATGGAAGTTTTTAACAATTGCTGAATTGTTTAATGATAAAATTTTACCACCTTTAGACATTTGCAGTACACAAATCTAAGTTTGATTGTCTTTCTTGAAGTCTAAAAGAATCGTCTCATCTCTTCTTGAAGACTAAAAGTTATTATTATGCCCTTACGTCTTGCCTAAATTATTGTCTCATAATGTTGTTTCTAAAATTACAATATATTTACCATTTTTTTTATTTTTTTTGTTTTTTTATTTTTTATATATTCATCTCAATCTCGTTTTCAATCTCGATCCATATTTCAATGTCAATTTGTTAAACTGAAACTGAGATAATGTTGTTGCCATCTCAGATAATGATGAAAATTTGTAAATGTTTATTGCTAAACGTTACACGAAAAACCTTAAACATAATATTTAAACAATATCTATTAAACGCTATAAAATTTATCGATACGCACTAATACACCCCTCGTATTAGTTGATGTCTTGTTGAAATTTAAACCAAATAGTAGTAAGCTCTAGGCATACAATATAGTCAATCACTGGAGTACTGGACCCGCCAAATTTGAAAAAACATATATTATGGTTCTAAAATTCTAAGAGTATTCCTAATGTTGAAGTGGTAAAGCTTTATAAGTCGTCTTCATAAGTTTCTTATACTTTTTTTAGTTTTAGAAAAAGACTACTGCAAATAGGGTGGCGATTCATGTCGAGTTCGGGTTAATGGGTTCGGATTGATGGGTTAGCGGGTTCATATATCTCAACCTTAACCCTACCTGTTTAGTTAATAGTGTCGAGAATTTCAACGCTAACCTAAACACGTTTATAAATGGGTTGGTCATGTCGACCCACTTAAGAGTTGAATTGAAATTTAAAGGTGCACAATATAATCTAGAAGATGATTGATAGAAAACTCAGTGCGGTATATATAGGTAAAAGCAGTGGCGGATTCCAGAGATTTTAAGCATGTGTGGCATAAATTTTTAACTTCAAGTTTTAACTAGTAAAAAATTAAAAGTACGATATTGCATAAATGATATACAAGTTAACACATTTACTTCTATAATGAATTATCTCTTCGGTCCTTACCGAATAAACTCAACAACCTAACGAATAGTCGTGTTCACGAAAAGATCTTTAAGTCGTGTGGGGTTCATCTATCACACCTTGCTCTGCAGCTATATGTTTGTGAGTCGTTCAAATAAAACCGCAAGCACCTGTCAAATAATTTGCCACTAAGCTAAAACAGTCTTTCATTTCCAAATGAGTTAATTGCATTTTTGGTCCCTGTGGTTTGGCCAAATTGCAGGTTTGGTCCCAAAAACTTTAAAAGTGCAGTGCACGTCCCTATTTTGTAGTTTGGGCTGCATGTTTGGTCCCTGGCCAAAGTTAAATGACTAAAGTACCCCCTCTTTCCATGGGGACAAAAAATGCAATTTACTCATTTATTATTTTCTTTTTAGTTTTTTACAAGCTTTGTCCTTGTGATTTGCACACAAAAACACGTTCAGACATTTCATTTTAAATTTGTCTCACGAATCATCCCAATTGCTGTCAAATTTTGACGTTTTCGTCCTTTTTGCCAATGATCCTTAGCATTTAACGTTTCATTCATTTTATACGTTTTTGTCCGTTTTATACGATTTCATCCGTTTTTATACATTTTCGTCTATTTCTATCCGTATTCAAAAGTTTTTTATACGTTTTTGTCCATTTTTCTACGCTTTCTTACGTTTTCATTTGTTTTTATACGTGTTCGGCCGTTTTCTTACGTTTTCGTCCTTTTTATATGGTTTCATTTATACGTTTTCGTCCGGTTTTTCACGCGTTCGTTCGTTTTTATACGTTTTCGCCCTTTTTCTTACGTTTTCGTCCGTTTTCATAAACTTTTATACGATTTCTTTTATTTTTTATGTGTTTTAGTCTGTTTTCTTACGTTTTCATACATTCATGTCCGTTTTTGTATGTTTTGTTCGTTTTTATACGTTTTTTTCCGTTTTATCCGCTTTTATATTGATGACATCAAATAATCCTGATAATCAAGTGTCAATTTCCCCCTAATATGCTCATTATTTGTATCGTTTTATATGGATATATGCTTTGATTTCTTTATATTTCGTTTCCAGGTTGTAAATGAGCATAGGAGCAAAAGAGACGCGGAATTGGAAAAGAACTTACAAAGATACACAACTTAGTATGCTGAGAAGAAGTTACGGCGTAGTTACACTCTCCAGTTATGCCGTAGCTATGTATTCAAACACGAAGACCAAGTCAACACTAATCAAGGATTACGGTGTAACTTCCACAAAAGGTTATGCCATAATATTCTAAAGACTTATAAGAAATTTCGTGACTATGAAGGTTACGCCGTAACCAATGCAAGAGGTTACGGCGTAATAGGTACACAGTATGGGATTCAAGATATTGAAGAGATTACGACGTAACCATGCAAGAAGATTACGACGTAAATGAAACCCTAAGAAGATTACGGCGTAACTATCCATCACAGTTACGCCGTAAATATTACTAATGGATAAGATCGTTTGAAGATTACATTGGTTACGGCGTAACCAATACCCAAGGTTACGCCGTAACTATGTCGGGCCTATAAATACAAACCCTATTTTCTGCATTTGATATATCTTTCACACCACAACTCATCAGAGGAAGAAGTAGGGTTCCACAAGGACGATCCACAGCAGCATACGGAGCATTTTCCAAGGGAGAACACGCCATAACATCAATAAGTTTTAGCGATTCATATTTATTTTACATTTTCGAATTCATGTCTTTCATTATCATGCAAAACATTGAATCCGTTGTACCCTTTAATATGATCGGCTAAGCACCTTTGGTGCTAGCCTAGTTATGATTCCTTTCATATTTTGATTATGTTTTCATGCTTTATTTATTGCTTCTAGTGTGTGCATGCTTAGTTATTCGTTAGATCCTCTAGTTTCGGTAGTTTTAAAGGTCGGTTGTAGTTGTTGCATTAAGAGAATTGACCACAGGACCCTAATGTAGTAGGTTGCAAGGTGTTGGTAAGAATTGTTTAATAGGAGGACCAACAATTCTAATGTGCGAATGGACCTAAGAATGCTCCTTAGGATCACCCTCCGGGTTGAATGAACTTAAGAAGTTATATGTGTGGTCTAAGATCCGAGAGGCCGGATCACACAAAGAATTAATCTAGCATGTAGCGGCACTTAATGACTCAAACTAGTCTACCTGTAAGCTTTGACGACCATAAGGATGCAGACCTTTGGCGTCCTAGTAGGATTCTAGGGAGATAGGCCAGGCGAATTGACCACAGGAGTCTAGTGATATTTATGCCCCACTTGAAGCAGTAGGAAGATTAATTAGAAAACATAATCATTGCATATTATGATGAACAACTAGGCTAGTACACTTTCTCCATATTGTTTACAACTTCATTTAATTTTCGCAGTTTCATTTCTGTTTTATTAGTTTAGTTTATATTCAACTTAAAACCCCTTTAAAATGTGACATAGACTTATGTTAAAATCCAGATACACATAGCTCTTGGGACGACCTCGGATTTACCGAATACTACACTACACACGATCGAGTTCTCAGCCCGTTAGTGCATAAGGTAGACCATAGGTAGACGAGTAAATTTATAAGTATTAAAACCTGGTCAGAAATCCTGCATCAAGTTTTTGACGCCGCTGCTGGGTAGCTATATTAGGGTTCTTAATTTTAAGTCGATTTTTATTTTTGTTTTTCTAATCTTTTTAAATGTCAGGTTACAAAACTCGAAGTTCTAGACCGTTCCTTGCCACACCTTACGACAATCCGGAAAGGCAATTTTGGGTTAAAAGAAACAACACCTCGATCGCCGTCCATAATATTTTATCATTTTACGAATCTGAGCACTTAGATTCTGAACCAGAGTCAAATGAAGAACCTCACATTGACAGACTTACCATGGAGCAATATTTGGGTAGGACATACGTGAACTGTAAAAGAAATTTTGATACAGCACCTAACCCTGAGACTGATGGATTTTCGATTCCAAGCCAATTCATCCAAAAATTACATAACAAACAATTTTTTTGGAGAAAAGGACGAAGATGTTCAGGAACATGTGGAGGAGATTATGTACTTATGTTGTCTTTTTAATGTCCCCAACGTCTTAAGATGTTCACATATGCTCAAGGTATTTCCGATGACCCTAACTGGAACTGCAAGGAAATGGTTCAGTAAACTTCCTTCCGATTCAAAGGCATCATGGGATCGCCTCCGAAAAGCATTCGTGCAACAATTCTGTCCACCTTCTAGGATGGCTAGGTTACTTGGGGATATCCGCCAATTTGTGCAAGAAAGAGAAGAAATGTTATATTAAGCTTGGGAAAGATACAACGAACTTCTTTATCGATGCCCAACACACGACCTCAATAGACATCAAATGATTTACATATTTTACAAAGGTCTAGATGCCGAGACTCGCCAACGTCTTGACTCTCAAAGACCAATTCCGGGAATGACGCCAGACAAAGCCTGGGATTTTATTCAAAGGATGGCTGACCACTGTCACAAGTGGCATGTTCAAACTGGATATGGACCTAGGGATAATTTTAAACATAAGGTTATGAAGACTATGGTCAAGAAAGGTAAAGATTATGGGCTGGAATTTCAGAAAAGAAGACATAAAAGAAATAGGGCTGAGGAGGTGCAAAGGAAGGAGGAAGTGAAAAGTATGGTTGGTACAAAAGAAAGAGTTAGCATTGAAGAGCTAGTCTCGAAGTACATTGAGGAATCTACCAAGAGGCAAGCACGGGAGGAGGAAATGATGAAAAAGTTTGTTGAAAGCACTGCTTCATCCCTCAAGGCTCACGATATCGGGATTAAAAACCTCAAAAAGAAGGCTGAAGAATGCGCACAAGCCATAAAAGATTGTTTGAGCCGGCAAAACGAAAGAGTTGATGAAGAAATTGTCAATACAGTGATGATCGGAGAAATTAAGTTAGTAGCAACTGAGGGAACTGCAAGTGAACCAACTACTTTCTCCGAGAAAGTTAAAAGGAGACTTGTCAAAGAAAAACTCCTACTCGATGATTTGGGAACTCTTCCGGTTAATTTACCTTTAATTGATTCAATTAAAAATAATTCTAACGAAGTTCAATTTGTGCAGGAATTAATCAATAGGAAAGGTAGCTTGGAAGAGATAACATCGGTGAAGCTAAATGCTAGGTGCTCTGCTATTTTAAGGAACGAATTACCTCCTAAAGAAAAAGACCCAGGAAGTTTCACTCTTCCATGTCTTATCGGTAAACTTGAAATTAGCAATGCATTAGCAGACTTAGGGGCAAGTATAAGTATTATGCCCTATTCTATGTTCTTGAGTCTAGGAGTTTGAAGTTTAAGACCTATTAAAATGGACATTGAAATGGCAGACAAATCCATGCAATCCCCTAAGGGAATCGTGGAGAATGTTTCAGTAATAATTGATAGGTTTGTTTTCCTGTAGATTTTGTTATTTTAGAAATAGCAGAAGATGACAAAATCCCTATTATTCTGGGAAGACCTATGCTTGCCACTGCACATGCTAAGGTTGATGTGTATGGCAAGAAAATGACCCTTGAGGTTGATGGGGAAATTATAACTTTTAGGGCTAATGAGATTATTTTTATCCCCAAAAAGGTTTGTGTGTTAAATCAGGTTCAAGGAACAGGCGACTTTGAAGACAACCTGGAGGCATTTTTGATAAGTGAAGCTCCAAGAAATTCTACTGAGCACAACGACATTTCTTCGAGAGAAGATTTCGATGTTTTTGTTGAGTATGAAGAAAACAATAATGGATTAGGAATTGGGCTGGAAGATTTCAGCAATGAAGTCGATATGGTCCCTTGGCAAGATGATCACGGGAAAACGACTTCACCACCAGGGAACCTGTGTTCTTTGAAATGGGTACAAGGATTCACCACATAAATCCTTATAATCTTCAACTCTCATGCAAGATTGGTTTCATGGATTTCCATCCTTTTGTTGACACAAGCTCACCAGTGAATATTATGTCCAAGGAGTGCTATAACCAAATTATGAAGAAGGAATTTGAATATAAGGGGAATAACTTCCTTGGAGTTGCCACTAATATTCACGTATTCATTGGAGTCTACACTTTTCTTGTAGACTTTATGATTCTAGATGACATGAGTGAGTTTGTGGAAAACGGGTTACCAGGTGTCATTCTTGGGAATCCTTTCAAGATAATGTCCGGATTAGAGGGAGATGCCAATAAGGGAATTGTGTGGTTGAAAAACGGCAATGACAAGACAATCTTAAAAATGCCGAGAACCGTAACCAATTTTAAACATTTGACTAAGAGACAGTTGAGTTCAGTTAGGCCAGTCCTAGGCATGAGCAACGAAGATAAAGCCAACGGTTATGAATACCCACACCAAAAGATAAAAGAGTTCTATAAGGGTTGTTTAGAGCTTGAAGACAAGTATAAGAAGGATGAAAAACTTATTGAGTGGATACAACGTGGATATTATTACCTCCACGAGATGACTAATAACCATTGGTGACCGTTGCGTTCAGTCTAACTTAATGACTCATAAAATAAACAAAAGTGCTCTTTCGGGAGACAGCCCGAATTATCCTTTTCCTCTTTCATTTTATTAGTATAGTTGGGTTTGGTGCGTTTGTTTTCATATTTTGCAGGAAATGGAGCAAGGAGGATTGCGTAAAGACTCACTGAAGATGGAGCCAGTCTAGAATTTCTATTCTGTGCAGCCTTTACGGCATAACCAAATACCATGGTTATGCCGTAACCAATCATCTGATATTGGATGACTCCCAGGTTTAATCAATTATGGCGTAACTCAGTAATTAGGTTACGCCGTAACCTGTCCTGTAACCAAATTTAATTTTTAATCTTACATATCATAACCTTGTATTAGTTTTAAATGAACTTTGTGGGTGTGTTCACTGTAAACCCTCACGAGACTTCACTCGTCCACTAGAGACACCGAGTGGTTTAAAAGGCTTGTTGCATATGCTAAATGCAACTATGATTCCTACGAAAGTGAGTTAGGTTTTTATTTATTTTTGTTTTTCCTTTTTTGATTTATGCTTGTTGGTAGTGTCGTGATTTCAGGGAATTGAAGTTTGCTCATGGAGGCAAGACGAAGGCACGCATGTTCAACGTGATACTTCATTCATTTTGGAGCAAATTTCAGGGGAGTTCTCGTTCCAATTCTACTTTTACCTCATACTTATTTCATGTTTAGTACAAAAGGGACTTTGTACATTTCAAGTGGGGGGACGGGAGTAGAATTATAACTCGAACTTGTTTACCCTCATTTTTTCTAGTTTATTTTGAAAAATTATGCCATTTTTAAAATTTTGACATGTTTTTCTTAACCTTACTAGAATAGACCTTAGCCGAGAAAACTATAAACCTTGATTTCCATGGTGAGATTTAGCCTTTCAGTTTCCCCTTATGTACCCCAAATCCACCAAATATTGAGTGTGCCGGTAGTATGTAAACTTTAGAACTTGGCCTTTACATCATTTCAAGACCATAGACGAGTAGTTTGTCGAGTTAGCTTGATACATTTGGAAGAGACAATTCGAGAAGGCAATATTTTAGGATTAATACCCAAATAGCCCATATGTGTATATAATTGTGTGCGTTTATCGATTAGTCACCTCGACTCTTCGACCCCCATGTATAACCCTTTTGTTGCACTCACCTTTAGTGCAAGATACCCCTAGATACACCCTTCCGAGCCATTCTTTTCGTTTCATACCCTTATCAATATTATTTCGATATACCTATTCGACTTAGCCTACCGTGTAGTCTTAGTTTACGATTGGGAAGTCGCCGTTTGCTCAAGTTTACGGTTCGAGTAGAGAGATTCGGGAATCACACGTACGTCGAAGACATTATTTTGCTTCTTATATACGATTCATCTCAAGTGGGGGGATGATATTATTTTGTATAGTTATGATTCAAAAAAAAAATCGAAAAAAGAAAAAAATTGGGATAATTCTAAAAGTAGACCAAACACAAATGGGCGGTTCCCTATCTACCCCGAAATCCGAAAATAATTTTGTTGCCCAGGGCAACCGGCAATTTTTTGGGCAACTGAAGGATTTTCAGTGTATTTTTTGGGCAACAATCGCCATTTTTTGGGCAACTGGGGACATTTTTTGGGCAACCGGGGTATGGGATAGACCATTTGGTGTTTGGTCTATTTTGGTAATTATCCCAAAAAAAAAATATATTGTGTTTTTGTATGTATATAGTAGTTATTATTGATAGTGCATCATTATAAGCACTATGAGCTTATCAGATTTAGTATCGAGGAGGCCACTTCGATCATATTTGAAGAATTGAGTTGGTGACGTGTGTACACCAACATGAAGACCAAGTAGTGTGCCCATCATGACGTCCGCTAATGGCACACCTACTTGTTGCATTATGATCCGGTTTTTGCGTCTTGAAGCTTTGATTTTGGATGACGGTAGACGGTGACGACTTGGTTGTAGGCTAAGACTATTTGCTTCTTATTTTTATTTTTCACCATTTATGTGCATCCCATGTCTTATCCTACCCTTTAGTTGTGAATCATTCTTAGGTGAGGGATTTGAGCAGTCATTGGTGTCTTGGCCAGCGTTCTGGTCATGTATCGATGGTCATTTTCGCCTTCATCGTAGTATGTTAGTAACGACATTACACCCTAGCCTTATAATTTGTTCACCCAATATTGCCTTTGAAGATTGTTTTGACCTTAGCTCTAGTGGTGGAGATATGTGTAACCGCTAAGCCTATGATAGAATACATGCTATGACTGTGCATTGAGTGATCACCCCAAAATTGACACTTAGATTAGAGAGAGTATGAGTGTTTGTTTCCCATTTCGTGAGGTGTTCGGTTTTGAAAATTCTAGCATAGGAAATTTTTAATCTCATATTTCCCGAGTAAATTGGGGGATATCTTTTTAGAAATGATTCTAATAAGGTCTACTTGAGGGCAAGTAGAGTTCAAGTGGGGGGGATATTTGATGACATCAAATAATCCTGATAATTAAGTGTCAATTTCCCCCTAATATGCTCATTATTTGTATCATTTTATATGGATATATGCTTTGATTTCTTTATATTTAATTTCCAGGTTGTAAATGAGCATAGGAGCAAAAGAGACGCGGAATTGGAAAAGAAATTACAAAGATACACAACTTAGTATGCTTAGAAGAAGTTACGGCGTAGTTACACTCTCCATTTATGCCGTAGCTATGAATTCAAACACAAAGACTAAGTCAACGTTGATCAAGGATTACAGCGTGACTACCACAAAAGGTTACACCGTAATATTCTAAAGACTTAGAAGAAATTTTGAGACTATGAAGGTTACACCGTATACAATGCAAGAGGTTACAACGTAATAGGTACACAGTATGGGATTGAAGATATTGAAGAGATTACGACGTAACCATGCAAGAAGATTATGACGTAAATGAAACCCTAAGAAGATTACAGCGTAACTATCCATCACAGTTACGCCGTAAATATTAATAATGGATAAGATCGTTTGAAGATTACATTAGTTACGGCGTAACCAATACCCAAGGTTACGCCGTAACTATGGCCGGCCTATAAATACAAACCCTATTTTCTGCATTTGATATATCTTTCACACCACAACTCATCAGAGGACGAAGTAGGGTTCCACAAGGACGATCCACAGCAGCATACGGAGCATTTTCCACGGGAGAACGCGCCATAACATCAATAAGTTTTAGCGATTCATATTTATTTTACATTTTTGAATTCATGTCTTTCATTATCATGCAAAACATTGAATCCGTTGTACCCTTTAATATGATCGGCTAAGCACCTTTGGTGCTAGCCTAGTTATGATTCCTTTCATATTTTGATTATGTTTTCGTGCTTTATTTATTGCTTCTAGTGTGTACATGCTTAGTTATTCGTTAGATGCTATAGTTTCGGTAGTTTTGAAGGCGGTTGTACTTATTGCATTAGGAGAATTGACCACAGGACCCTAATGTAGTAGGTTGTAAGGTGTTGGTAAGAATTGTTTGATAGAAGGACCAACAATTCTTGGGTGCGAATGGACCTAAGAATGCGCCATAGGATCACCCTCCGGGTTGGATGAACTTAAGAAGTTAGATGTGTGGTCTAAGATCCGAGAGGCCGGATCACACAAAGAATTAATCTAGCATGTAGCGGCACTTAATGTCTCCAACTAGTCTACCTGTAAGCTTTGACAACCATAAGGATGCAGACCTTTGGCGTCCTAGTAGGATTTTAGGGAGATAGGCTAGGCGAATTGACCACAGGAGTCTAGTGATATTTATGCCCCACTTGAAGCAGTAGGAAGCTTAATTAGAAAACATAATCATTGCATGATAGGATGAACAACTAGGCTAGTACACTTTCTCCCTATTGTTCACAACTTCATTTAATTTTCACAGGTTCATTTATGTTTTATTAGTTTAATTTATATTCAAATTAAAACCCCTTTAAAACGTGACATAGACTTAGGTTAAAATGCAGATACACATAGCTCTTAGGACGACCTCGTCATTACCGAATACTACACAACACACGATCGGGTTCTCTGCCTGTTAGTGCATAAGGTAGACCATAGATAGACGAGTAAAATTATAAGTATTAAAACCTAGTCAGAAATCCTGCATCATACATGTTTTCGTCTGTTCTTATACGTTTTCATCAATTTTTATTCGAATTATTACGTATAAAAATGTAAGAAAAACGAATGAGGATGCACCAAAATAGACGAAAACATATAAAAACGTATGAAAACGTATAAAAACAGATAAAAACGTATAAAAACGGATGAGAAAGTATAAAAACAGATGAGAAAGTTTAAAAACAGACGAAAACTTATAAAACTGGGTGAAAACATATAAAAACGTAAAACACGGGCGAAAAAGTATAAAAACGGACAAAAACGAATCCAAATGGATGAAAACATATAAAAACGTAAGAAAATTGAATGAAAACGGATGAAAAACATATGAAAACATACGAAAACGTATCTAAATGGATGAAAACATATAAAATGGATGAAAACGTATAAAAACAGATGAAAACTTATAAAACGTAAGAAAACGTATGAAACGTATTAAAACGTATGAAAACGGATGAAAACGTAAGAAAAACGAACAAAAACGTATAAAACCGGATGAAAACGTATAAAAACGGATGAAAATGTATAAAAATGGACGAAGAGGTATGAAAACGGAGAAAACATATAAAAAACGTAAGAAAACGGACAAAAACGTATAAATACGGACGAAAGCATCTAAAAATGGATGAAAACGAATGAAAACGGATAAAAACGGATGCAAACGTATAAAAACGTAAGAAAAACGAACGAAAATGTATATGATAGCGTATCAATATTAATGGTCCAAGCCCACTAATTACACGCTCGAATCAAGCCCATCACCAAGGCCCATCAACACTTGATAAAAGCCCAACTTAAATCCCAGGCCATGTAGAGCCTAGAAAGACCTCTCAGGCCTGACCGAGTAAGATAGTGCTGCTGCCCTCCAATTGTCACTAGCGGTTAAGATGTACCTGTTGATTCACATTTGTAGAACCGTAGAGGGGGGGGGGGGTGAATATGGTCTTTTCGGCTTTTTAGATGTTTAAAAACTTCAAGCCTCAAAGAGCACCAAGTGGTTATACAACAATAATCATAACCACAAATACAACCAAAGTATATAAAGCATGTAAAGAGACATCACGATATATACTGGTTCGGGATGGGGGTTTATACCATCCGTACGTCCAGTTGCGAATCCACGACACATATACTATTCACTAAGTATAATCCTTATGGTGGATTACAAACCATATACAAATACACTCCACCGATATACTCACCTGTCACACCCCGCTAAAAGCGAAAACGTGAGGTGCGATGGTTCGGGAACATCACATAAGATAAAGAACAATACCATACTTAATTTGAGAAGTAAAGTTTTCAATATTACATTAACGTCTGTATCCAAAACCGGATAATAAAACATAAGTCTTAATTTGTTGAAACATTGGTATTTGAAATGATAATGGCTGACTTCAATGCAAGTGCCTTCGAAAAATACTACTGATGATCACCTGAAAATGATAGTCGAAAATGTCAACATTACTTTTGTGAGTTCATGGGTTTAAAACAAACAAAATATATTTTACCGTGTACAGTACATAACTAGGACAATGTGTAGTAAATAAACTAAGTGCATGCAATATCGTTGTACACCAAACCATAATTCACGTTCTTGTAAACACATGAAATTTACGGGTAGACTACAAGCTAGAGCTAAATCATTGGTACTTAAGCGGAGACTACAAGTACGCGTTACCAAACATTCACACATATTCATAAATATTCATATCACGCGTTATAATTATACACAACAAAAGCACTTATAGCAAATATATTCATACACAGTTGTCCAAAACAAAACAAGTATAAACCACGACACAAAAAAATTAAAACACGATTTTGAGTATCATTTTCCCCCAAGGAAATATAGGAAAAAGCTGCCACGAAAACTGACCTTGATCCGCAACTAAACAAATATGATGCACAATCACGAACTAGCAATCTAAAACAAACGAAAACAACATAAGTTATAGGTGCTCAAGGCTTATGACCTCACCATTGTAACTCACAAGGGATGGATTGGGAACATTTAACTAAACATTCCCCTATATCATGCTACTTGAAACTCAAGATTACATGCGCAAATTCAATTGATATTGGTGTCTAGTTATAAGCTCATGTCAAAATAATTTTAACCTTGTTTATCTATTTCTGCTTCTCTTCTTATAATTTTAATGACACACCAAACAAGCTCCCGAGGTCCTCTAATTTTTACCAGTGGGACTTTTATGTGTCAAGTACTTCCCTTAATCTTTATAGATTTTATATCCTAATGTAAGTATTGTATAAAAATTCATTAAACCAAACTGTCCAGAAAGTGACCTACTTGTATACCTAGAAAGTTTGCATTTATTAAACATATTTATACCTTCCATAAAAATCCAAAAAAATTATAGTAATTAAAAGACATATTTATTATACTCCTGACAAAATTTGGGGTTCTCAATCATTATGATTTGTGAACTAAAAATCATAGAAATCGACTGAAATCAGACTCAAAAATTCAGGTTTGACAACTGTTTTCTTATAAATTGTTTGGATGACCAAACCAACCCGAATCAACTTCTAACCAATTGGACCAGTTAGTACACTCTTTGAACTTATCTTTAGACTCAAGAAAATCTTAAAAATCTATGAAAAACTAGAAGGGGGGGGGTTGAATAGTTTTACCAGTTTTTAAAACTTTATAAAACTGTACTTGTGAAAAACTTTGATTCGATTCTTTTGTGAAATCAATCAACACTAATATGAAAACTAAACAATACTATCTATTATAAACAATAAATATAAAGAAACGAGATGGAAAGATCAAACCGGGACAAAGAGATATAGTGGTTCGGTCACGAAGCTCTTCTTCACCCTACTCTACTCCCCGAGTATCAAACTTGAGAGTTCTAAGCACTATGTCAACAAAGCTCCCTTCAGGCGGAGAAATCCGTACAACGTCACTTATCCTTATTTTTGACACTAAGCTAAATGTCGAGTACTAATCTTAGCTAGTACCAATCTACCACGATCCACACGATCCTTACAAAATCACACAATCAACACACTTGACACGATCTACCCGATCTACCCTTGATCCACTTGATCAACACTCAAGCTCACTATCTACAAGAGATCTCCAAGTTCTCAACAAGATCACAATGATCTACTCTCAAAAACTACACAAAAGAAAATCAACTTTGTGTATGCTAGGATACAACAAGTATGTAACAATTGTTACAAGTGCACTAACTATAACTACAACACTTTGTATCTTCTTTGATACTTTGTGTTCTTCTCTTGCACTAGTAGAGGAATGAAGGTGATCACTTGGTTGGATGATTGGATCACTCTTTAAACAAAAGAAAACTAAAATAAATGATAAAAGGAGAGAAGATGAGATAAGAGTTTTAAACTCAGAAAGTTGTGTGTGAAAAAGGATGCTCAAAAACTGTGAAGAGGGCTGGTATTTATAGGCAAAAGAAATTTGCCCGTTATAGGGTCACGGTACCACTAAATACCACACGTTACCACTAAATTTAGTGGTACTGTGCCAGACAAGGACACTCCAATTTTTGTTTTTAGTGGTGAAAGTTTATTTGGGGAAGTTTGGAGCTGATTTTTGGGGGAAAATTAGCTGTTATGATTTTTCAACTTATTTTTCCAATAAAACATTTCTCTATATTTAAAAATAATTTGTAAAGTATATTTTTGAAAAAATGTTTTGTCACATTAAAAATGTGAAGTTTGAAACACAAATTCACTTCTTTGATCATTTGTTAAGTTGTAAATTTGTTTGTTCATACCTAGAGTGATTTACGTAGAAACGGGATATTTCGACTAAAAACTTGTTTACGTTAATTTTGACGTAAAGTGTTTTCACATTTTGTTATCATCAAAACGTGGAGTTATCAAAAGATATAAATAACGTTTTTAGAATATTATTTGCATCAACAATCTCCCCCTTTTTGATGATGACAAAACATAAACTCATTTTAAGTTAAAGATTAATTTTAACAAGTTTTTAGCTTGAGTTTATATCCTATTTCTCCCCCTTTTTGTCAAAGCAAAAAGATTGCTAAGGCTCCCCCTTGATGTATACTCCCCCTCGTTTGGAGGACACCAAAGAATCGAGCAATGGTTCTTGCTACAAAACAAAGTTAGATGACACACATACAATATCTAACATGTAGCAACCAAGACAAATATCCAACCATAAACTGAGAAAAGGGCTAAGAAGCCAAAAACCATAAAAGACAAAACAACCACATAATAAGTCCATCTATTCATAAATAGAGAAGTCATACATAAATTATGACTACAACATAAACATAAAAACAAACTACAAGAAGCACATATAAATCTTTAGTGACAAGAGGCCCTAAGATTTGCTTCAATTCCAAAAGGGATCCTAGACGTTTATTTTTGGAAGCTAAACATGAAAATGTTTAGTTGTTTGGGCTATTGGTTGGTGGAGGAGGTGGTATGATGAATGTCTTCATCATCGTCTAGTGTAAGATCAATGATAAGTATTTCCTTGGGTGGTTTTATGTTGAGTCTTGGTTTCTTTGCTTTATGTGAGGTGGTAGCAATTGTAGAAGACATGGTGAGTTTATGATGAATGTGGGATGGTGAGGAAGATGAATGCATGATAAGAGCTTAAATAGCCAAATCAAAGACATGCATGGATTGGTAGGATGGTGAGTTTAGGGAATTGGGATTGTTGGAATCAGCTCATGTTTGCATAATCTAAGGGAAAGGGAGTTAAAAAGTGAAAGCAAACAGTTAAAAATGTATTCCCAGGGGACGGTACCACTAAATTACCCATGGTACCACTAAATTTAGTGGTGCCGTGCCCTATTTAGTGGTGATGTGACATGCAGTTGACGTTGTTACCAGTTCTACAGGATTTAGGCTTCCTAAATAGGTAATTCTAGGGGTACTATTTGCAGCAAATCCTATTGCCTCAATTCACTAAAGAATAATCACATAGTTTTCATAACAATAGCCACAACTAGCACTAAACAAAAACATGTGATTATCTAAATTTAGGCTACTATTAAGCATGCAATCTACCAAGTAATATGATCATCTAGAGCTTGCAAGAAAAAAAATGTAAAAAGATAAAATAAAAGATAAGAACTAAATAAAGCTAATGAGCTAAATATAACCAAGAATTAAGCTTTGTTGATATAAATAATGCCTAAACACGTTATTAATATTCTTTTGATATCTCTACGTTTTGATAATCACAAAATGTAAAATCATTAAACGAAAGATCATGACGTAAACAAGTATTTAGTTGTAAATATCTATTTTAACAACTCAATCACTTAAGGTATGAATAAACAAATGCTTAATGCATTATATGATCAAAGGAACTTTTTCTTAATCTCTAAACTTTTTATAAAATGTCAAAAACATTTTATATATTTTTGAAAAACATTTTTGGTATTAAATAAATATGTTTAATCTATTATAAATATATGAATTCAAATTTTCAACCAAAAATGGCAAAAATGTCCCAGAAAAACCTTCCCCATAAAAGGACAAAACTGGGCAACGTTCAGCAGGGGCGGCCCCCTTAAAATTAAGGGGACCGACCCCCTATTTAAGGGGACCGCCCCGCTCCAGTAGCTTCCCAGTTTTTGCCTATAAATACTGGTTTATCTCTGGACATTTTCCTCACCTTTTGCACCCCAAACCTTCTGTTCTAAATCTTCTCTAATCCTTGTAAATACTTTCTAAAATCCTTTGATCATATTCTCTTAAGCATTGGTTTCTAAGTGATCCAAGCTTCCATCATCAAAGTGCAAAAGAAGAATACTCCTTCAACTAGAGAAGAAGTATTGTAGTTCAATTCATATCATTTTGTAATTGTGTAAAGTGTTGTATAGTTGTGATAAGTAGATCTAAGTGTAAGCAAGTAGTTGTGTTGTAAAGAAGTTGTGTAGAAGTTGTGAAGTCGTAGTCTAGAAGTTGTGAAGCCGTCGTGTAGAAGTTGTGAACCCGTTGTGTAGAAGGTGTGAAGCCGTCGTGAAGAAGTCGTGAAGCCGTCGTGAAGAAGTCGTGAAGCCGTCGTGAAGAAGTTGTGAATAAGTCGTGAAGAAGTCGTGTAAAAGTTGTGAGATTGGTTCTAGCTACGATTAGAACCCGACATCTAGCTTTGTGTCGTTAAGCCGGTGTAAGCTAAAGTTGTGTAAGGTTTTCTCCGCCATAAGGGAGTTTGTTGACATAGTGAAGAGAACTCTCGAGTAGGTGACTCGGGGAGTGGAGTAGGGCAAGGAAGGTGTCCTTGTAGCCGAACCACTATAAATCCTTGTGTTGTGGTTTGATCTTTCCATCCCTATCTTTCATTTCATTTCATTTACTTTACTTGCATTACTTATTTACATTTGTTTATATTTGTTCATATTGTTTAAGAGTTGAAGTCACATAAGATCGAATCGAAGTTTTTAAAAGTAAACAAAAGTTTTCACAATAAAATTTAAAAGACGTAAAACTATGCAAAGACCACCACTATTTGAAAGTGATGGATTTCTTTATTGGAAAAATCGATTCGAAACTTATGTGAAATCAAAAGATCTAGATCTTTGGCATGTTATTACTAATGGTGATTTTTTACCTATTCAAAATAATCCTGAAACTAAAAAGGATGAAATAGTACCTTTTGAAAAACAAAATGATGATTTAAAAAGAAAACTTGCTAAAAATAATGAAGCAAAAATGGTTATTTATAATGCGTTACCGCGTAAAGAATACGAAAGAATCTTTATGTGTGAAACCGCAAAAGAAATTTGGAACTCTTTACTAATAACTCACCAAGGTAATAGTCAAGTCAAAGATAATAAAATAGATCTTCTTGTTCAACAATATGAACAATTTATGATTCCGGAAGAGGAATCAATTGATAATGCTTTTGCTAGATTTAACACAATCATCACAAGTTTAAAAGCACTTGATGAGAGCTTTTCTAGTAAGAATTTTGGTAGGAAATTTCTTAGGGCGCTTCATCCAAAATGGCGAGCTAAAGTTACGGCGATTGAAGAATCAAAGAACTTGTCAACTCTTCAACTTGATGAGTTGATCGGCAACTTGAAAGTCTATGAAGCAATAATAAAGAAAGACTCTGAGATGGTCAAAGGAAAAAGAGAACAAAGCAAGTCAATTGCATTGAAAGCTAGGAAGGTATTTAGTGACGAGGATAGCTCAACCTCCGATAGTGATGATGAAGAATATGCCATGGCCGTAAGAGACTTCAAGAAGTTTTTCAAAAGACGAGGAAGATTCGTTAGACAACCACATGACGAAAGAAAGGCACTCCAAAGAAACAAAGACGACAAAGGTAGCAAGAGCGAGAGGAAGTGTTTTAAATGTGGTGATCCAAATCATCTCATCGGAAGATGTCCAATGATGTCAAGAGAGCAAAATCAAAAGGCATTTGTTGGAGGAGCATGGAGTGATAGTGACGAAGATGAGAAAGAAACCACAAAGGAGGAGAAATGTCTTATGGCTAAGACATCAAGTGAGGTACATTCCGAAACCGAATACTTTAGTGATGAATATTTATCATTAGGCGAAAAAGACTTAGATAGTGAATATAATAGGTTATGCAAACTAGGTCAAAAAGTAATGAGTAAAAACAAATCACTAAAATGCATAAATAACAAATTAGAAAACGAAATACTTGAATTAAAAATTAAACTACACAACTTAGAAAAAGGCAAAGAAGCTTTTGAAGAATGTAAAACATGTCAAGTAACTAAAAATGAAAACAAAAAACTTAAGGAAGAAATTTGTAAACTTGACAAATTTGAAAATAGTAGTAACTCACTTACGAAAATAATAAGTGTTCAAAGAGTAGTAGGTGATAAAACCGGCTTAGGATTTAATTCAACTGAGGCCTCAACTAGTGAAACTAAAAATGTAAAGTTTGAAAGTGAATCTAGTAAGCAAAAACCCTTAGAGTCAACACCTAAATACATACTTATAAAAGATAGAAAAATACCCATTGCTAGTAATGATGAAATAAAAACTTTTTACAAACCATCTTTAAAAACCAAAGAAGAATCACCTAAACCGAAATTAAGATAAAAAACACCTCCCTTAAGAAGACCAAATAATCCTCACCCTCGGCCTAAAACTCCTCAACCTAGAAGAAACCAAAATCGACAAAACCTCAATAATAATAATAATTACCCAATGTGGAATTATCCAAATCCACCAAGCTTTAATCCTTGGGGAATACTTCCACCATATATGCATCCTAGTCAATTGCAACCCATGTTTGGTTCAAACAACTTTGGACCAATGAGACAATGGGGACCAAGTGGCTAAATTGCTAACTCATTGGGAAATCGGCATCTCTTCTTTGATTGACTTCTACAAGTCAACTTAAACACTTTGAAGTTCTTGAAGACTACTTGTTGAAGACTAAAAGGTACGCCTCTCTTTCATGCTCTCTACTATGTTATATGCTTAGGATTGATGAACTAGCTAATTGCATGCCCCCGTAAGTTTTTAATGCCTAGTTTAGTTGGTACTTGTGTGTTAGTTAGTAGATAATCCCTTATACATATATCTAATATATATATATATATATATATATATATATATATATATATATATATTATATATATATATATATATATATATATATATATATATATAGTGAGACTTTCTTGCGAGAACCATTTTATCTGCGAGAACTGAGAGAACCACCAAAAACATACATGCACGCCTTCAATAATTGTATTTTTGCACATATGTTCTAAAAACAACATATATGTTTTTTAAAAAACATAGTTGTTCTAAAGAATTTGATAAGAAATTGGAAATACAACATTTTTCTTTGAAGGTGTGCATGTATGTTCTTATAAGGCGTGCAACGACAATATTGGGACCTTGTGTAAGGTTTTTGTGAAAAAAGAGGATGAGTTCATGATGATATTGAAGAACATAGGTGGATACTTACGATTATTGATGATTTGCATGTATTTTTATTTTATTTTAAAAGGCGTGCATGTATGTTTTTTGTGGTTCTCTCAGTTCTCGCAGATAAAATGGTTCTCGTAAGAAAGTCCCCCTATATATATATATATATATATATATATATATATATATATATACTATACACACATATAAATATATCCGCACATAACCTAGATACGTCATTTGTTGACTATCTAGAACTAAAAGAAATTGTTCGTCCTCGAACCTTTTCTTCCCCCTTTGCCTCTTTTGAACCTTAACGTTCAACACGAAAATCTTCTATGTCCACTATCACATAACTCATGGTGATGAAGAGAAGTGAGTTAAGTGGATTAATGTAGAAGTAGTTCTTAAATCGTCGCGCCAAGAAAACTATGAATGAAACAAACTCCCGTCGCCATTAGCACTTATCTCCGTCATTACCTCATCATTTCTCGACGCCATTCAACATCCCACGTTTACACACAATATATATATATATATATATATATATATATATATATATATATATATATATATATATATATATATATATATATATATATATATATATATATATGCACATTCCCTCTCATTCCTCAAAACCTTTGTCGACTTGACGTCTTGATTATTTTATCCAAAATTCTCAAGATATATTTTTTAACGAAATGTTAATAAAATGTCAAACATTCCCTCCTCGTGCCTATACAATCCAACGTATTTTTTATATATTATAAATCTATATATATATACATAGAAATATTTTACCGTCAGAAACAAGAATAAAAAATTCCCATTTTTGGTAGGCGGCCCCCTTAAAATTAAGGGGACCAGCTAGTTAACGAGGGCGGTCCCCTTAATGTTTAAGGGGACCGGCCATCTGTTGCTACCAAAACGAATTTTCCTTCTAAAATCTTTGCCAAACATCCCATTTTACAAACACTTCTTCCTCACCCTCTGCTATGAACGAACCAAAACACCAAAATCATTCACCAAATCACCTCCTCGGGCTAATTTCGCAAGGGGCAAACACTTATATCTTGATTAGCAACATATTTTGTAAGTTTTCCAATTCACATTTTATCTAATTTCATCCAATTTTGAGTCTAATCATAATTAGGTCTTTTACTTAATTTTTCAAAATCCGAATTTTTGTTGAAATTGAGTCTAGGAATGTTATAATCAAATGCTCCCCATAGGATTAGAATGCTTAATCAACCTAGAAACTAAGTAATTAGAAACCCTCATGTCAAAATTTTGAAAAACCAAACACTCTCATTCAAAACTTGTCATACATTGTTGAATTATGCCTTAAACACTGGTTAAAACTAATCACATTGTCTCATTACAACTTCCTAATCCTAAAAATATATTCTTTTCGAATCATAAAAATGTTTTTGTTAAATATAAGAGAGTGTTTGGATTAGGAGCTAGAGTCATCGAAATTTAAGTGTTATAAAGTTCACAACTACTTGCCAAGTTTATAAACACGCAACCAGTTGTTTTGAGTCATCAAGATACATAATTCATATGTATATTGAAATATTAGTAGTTATTTTGATAGTTAAGGGAGCGTTTGGCATAACATTTTGAAAGAAATTTTTGAGTCAAAATTTACATTTTCATCTTTACTTAACATAAACACTCGTAAGAAATAGCTAGATATACAATCTAATGTTTATCTAGCCACATTTCAAAGTAGCTTATGATGTATAAAGGAGCGTTTGGATGTTTTTTGATTCCTTATCATAATATCCCTATAACTACTCTTTAATATTATAAAATACACTTTAAGCGAGTTAAAAATTAAAAATAAGGAACATTGCAAACTACTTCTTAGGATTAAAATTTTAGAGTCGAAGTATGTTTGCGTTCCACATGAGTAGTATATGTCACATATGCATTTTTTTTTACTTGCTTGTTGTTATCTTGTTTAGGTGAAAATGCCTAAAGTCATGGTTGGTGATGTTTCCAAAACCAAGGAATATATTCCAAAAGTCTCCGCTACTCCCGGCATTTCTCCCGCTATAGCATGTTTCTATCATCCCATCGGAGATAGAAACAATCATGAAGGGAGAGTTGTCGATCCATCCTTCTATCTATCCGACCAAATCGAACGAATGTTCTCCAATGTTCGTCTCGATTGTCTTTTCAAAATCAATGAACCCATCATTCCTCGTTTCATTCTTGACTTCTATAGCCAAGTTACGGTGCAAACCGATGACTATGGTTATATCTTCATTTCTTTTATGATCCAAAACGAATTCATCACTCTCACTCTTGCTCAGTTTGGTCAAATCCTCCAAATTCCCTTCAACGGTCAAGCCATTTTCTCAAATGAATGGGATCTCTCATCTCTTGAGAAAAATCGGCCTCAGGGTGGTCCATACTATTATGAGATTCCAACTCCTGACGACATTCGTCGACTACTCGAGCTAGAACGTGGTACGACTAGCCGAAGAATCAAGTCGAAGAATGTCGACATTCATGCAAACCAAGTCCTTCTCAAGGAACTAAGCCTCGACATGAAGCATTGGGAAGAACTCATTCGCGAGAATGTGTTTGGTACCGGCGGACACCGTGACCACCTCACGGCTAGCATCGCTTACATGTTGTATTGTGTTGTTGCGGAAGAACAATACAATTTGGCTTATTTCTTTGTCCATCGCATCATCTCCGCCAAAAATACTCCACATGCCAATCTTCCTTATGGTATGTTCCTCACTAGACTTTATCGTTTTGTCATGGAACATTACCCACATCTTGAGAGTGATATCTATCAATTCGTTCGTCCCATCCTACGTCCTCTCACTCGTAGCCAACTTCATCGATCTCGAAGTGACAAGGGAAAATCTCGTCGCCCTAATATCTTCGCACCTCGTAGTTCCACATATCATCGGAGAGATGATGATGAGGAGGAGGAAGGCACCTCACGTGTTAGTACTCCATCTCCTACGACGTTCGTGAACAATCTCCCAGAACTTAACTATTCCGACTATCAAGTTCCTCTTCCTTCCGAACAAACCGATCAAATCCTATTTGAACGACAAACCGAATTACTCAACACAACTCAACAGATGCATGAAGAGGTTAGAGGTGGTTTCAAGTCAATAGGAAAAGCTTTCAAGAAGATTTTCGGAAAGAAGAGATAGAGATGTGGATGTTGGCTTATTTGAACAATATTGTTATTAGACAATTTTTTTTACAATTATTTGTTTCTTGTACTTTATAGTATGTTAGTATTTTAACCATTCTCTTGATTAGAACTTTGATACTATGCTTACATTGACATACTTTCTATTTAATGATTATTGACATGCTTGCTCTATAATATGCTTATATTAGTTTAAATGTATACATGATTATTTAATATGTTTATGCCACTATTTAATCATTCCTAATATACATGGTTCAAATGGAGCTTGCTGCAAATACACCCTAACAATGACCCTTTTCTGGAAATTTTTCAAATTTGGTCGCCTGGGAAAACACCAGATGGGCAGCCCCCTTAATTAGCTAGGCGGTCCCCTTAATTTTAAGGGGGCCGGCCTACAATTAAGGGGACCGGCCATATGGACAGTAACTTTTACTATTTTCTTTTGCATCTTGTGACCCCTTTTATCTAGTCTCAGCTACCCTTTCTCTTATTAACCCAACTGTGTTTGGAATATTACTACTAAACCTCAAAACCTTACCCAAACCAACCTCACTTTCATACTATAAATTCCCTCCAAATGATAAACCCTCCTTTCATCAATCTTCATCTCCTTCAAACACCAACCCAAAACACCATGCTATCACCAAAATCCTCCATTTCCAAGTCCTCTAAGAAACACAAAATGGTCATCATACCACCCAAACAACTTTTCATTGATCTCACTAAGGAAGACAACACCGCTCCATCACCACCACCTAAATACTCATCTCCAAATGCACCTAATGCACCATCAAAAAACCTTCCACCAATGGTACCTCCTCGTCTTCCTTACCTTCAACCTCATCCATCAATGACTACATCAACAAACACCTCTCCTCACCACAAATAACACCACCACAAACAA
Organism: Artemisia tridentata subsp. tridentata; assembly: GCA_021014915.2. Classification (NCBI taxonomy): domain Eukaryota; kingdom Viridiplantae; phylum Streptophyta; class Magnoliopsida; order Asterales; family Asteraceae; genus Artemisia; species Artemisia tridentata. The sequence goes on along the minus strand of CP139507.1, from coordinate 329,785,437 downwards.
CATCACCACCACATCTCAATCAAGAACCTCTATCCACCGAGCTTGCCATCTCCATCTCACCTATCACACCTCTTGATGCTCACTTTTCATCCTCACCACTTCCACCACCTCTCTTTGTTAATCCCATTCCTTGGAGTCTCCTTGAAGCTCATGGAGACACTTGCCTTTGTTGCATTCATAACCGAACCATCATTTTTGGTCTTCGGGATGAGATGCAATACATGTTCTCATGCATTGAGCATATGTTAACCAACCCACCTCCACCATCTTCACCCATTTCACCACCACCTCCTCCATTCTCTCCAAACTAGATGAAATGTTTTAACAAAAATAATGTTTTCCACCCTTTTTGGTTGCAAGCTCTATGGGGATTATGTACTTTTTGGATGATTATGTAGTATCATTAGTTGCATTGTTTGAATGTTTGCATGCCTTATGTTGTAATCTACTTGGTTGTGTATTTATACACAACACTTTTATTTAATGAATGCTCTTATTCTATATGCTTGCTTATTGTTATTACATATACTTGTGCTTCTAACATTTTTCTTGCAAGAATTCCATAGCTCGTCTCCTTGGTGCCCTCAAACGAGGGGGAGTACACATCAAGGGGGAGTTCTCATTCCGACAATTTTACACTTAAAACTTGCCGGCAAAACCTTTTTGATTCTACAAAAAGGGGGAGAAATAGATGAAAACTCACTAAATACTTGTCTAAAAACTAATTTTTCAATTTAATGAGTTTAGGTTTTGTAATCATCAAAAAGGGGGAGATTGTTGATATAAATAATGCCTAAACACGTTATTAATATTCTTTCGATATCTCTACGTTTTGATAATCACAAAATGTAAAATCATTAAACGAAAGATCATGACGTAAACAAGTATTTAGTTGTAAATATCTATTTTAACAACTCAATCACTTAAGGTATGAATAAACAAATGCTTAATGCATTATATGATCAAAGGAACTTTTTATTAATCTCTAAACTTTTTATAAAATGTCAAAAACATTTTATATATTTTTGAAAAACATTTTTGGTATTAAATAAATATGTTTAATCTATTATAAATATATGAATTCAAATTTTCAACCAAAAATGTCCCAGAAAAACCTTCCCCACAAAAGGACAAAACTGGGCAACGTTCAGCAGGGGTGGCCCCTTAAAATTAAGGGGACCGGCCCCCTTAAAATTAAGGGGACCGGCCCCCTATTTAAGGGGACCGCCCCGCTCCAGTAGCTTCCCAGTTTTTGCCTATAAATACTGGTTTATCTCTGGACATTTTCCTCACCTTTTGCACCCCAAACTTTCTGTTCTAAATCTTCTCTAATCCTTGTAAATCCTTTCTAAAATCCTTTGATCATATTCTCTTAAGCATTGGTTTCTAAGTGATCCAAGCTTCCATCATCAAAGTGCAAAAGAAGAATACTCTTTCAACTAGAGAAGAAGTATTGTAGTTCAATTCATATCATTTTGTAATTGTGTAAAGTGTTGTATAGTTGTGATAAGTAGATCTAAGTGTAAGCAAGTAGTTGTGTTATAAAGAAGTTGTGTAGAAGTTGTGAAGTCTTAGTCTAGAAGTTGTGAAGCCGTCGTGTAGAAGTTGTGAACCAGTTGTGTAGAAGGTGTGAAGCCGTCATGAAGAAGTCGTGAAGCCGTCGTGAAGAAGTCGTGAAGCCGTCGTGAAGAAATTGTGAATAAGACGTGAAGAAGTCGTGTAAAAGTTGTGAGATTGGTTCTAGCTACGATTAGAACCCGACATCTAGCTTTGTGTCGTTAGCCCGGTGTAAGCTAAAGTTGTGTAAGGTTTTCTCCGCCATAAGGGAGTTTGTTGACATAGTGAAGAGAACTCTCGAGTAGGGGACTCGGGGAGTGGAGTAGGGCAAGGAAGGTGTCCTTGTAGCCGAACCACTATAAATCCTTGTGTTGTGGTTTGATCTTTCCATCCCTATCTTTCATTTCATTTCATTTACTTTACTTGCATTACTTATTTACATTTGTCTATATTAGTTCATATTGTTTAAGAGTTGAAGTCACATAAGATCGAATCGAAGTTTTTAAAAGTAAACAAAAGTTTTCACAATAAAAATTAAAAGACGTAAAACTATTCAACCCCCCTTCTAGTTTTCCACAAGCTTCATTAAGTACCCGAAGCAACCCATGCCAAGTTAATAATCCTAAGTTATGGTTAAGCCAAGCTTGTTAATGTCAATTGGTCGTAGCCAAGACCCCATGAGAGATAGTTTAATAATACTTGAGTTAATAATACTAATTAAGTTAGTAGTTTAAAGCATTGTTTAATCCCTCGATATCCCCAACTTTTTGATCTTGTTCCCGATGCTCTTGAGTGCCTTCCCAATTGACTTGAACCCCCCGATGGTTTGCTCGAGCATGGACACTTGCCGATTGTACATCGTTGTTTGCCTTCTCATTACTGCACTTAAGTTGGTGTTGTTGTAAGGAGGGTCGGTTGTTGGCGTGCGTAACACCCCTAAAATATCACAGCGGAATGTAATATCATTGGGTTGCTACTTATTAGTACAATAGTCATAATCATAGAAAATGACTCTAAATGTGACGTTTTAAAATATTATCATTCGATCAAAATAAAACATCAGAGTTTACAAGAGGTCCCAAGTAGTTTTAGAAAACATAATGTATTAACATAAAAGTTTTCAAGAGTTTATCGAATGATAACACAATGCAAGCCATCAAAACAATCTCCGTGCGACTTCATGCTTGCCAATTACCTTAAGGACCTAAGATAAAACATGCTAAAAAGTCAACACAAAGGTTGAGTGAAATTCATAGGTTTATAAATAAATAATGGACCACAAGATTTCAGAGTTAAAATAATAATTGCAACGAATACAATTATGGGTAAATAGTAAATATTGCACTATGCTCACGAACTTAAACGTTAACTAATATCATAGAACGATATTAATAATGCCCTAAAAGGTAATTTGCCATATTACCTAATTTCTCAATATTATGTGTCCGTTTGACCTACAGTTATCAAGTGAGCGCTACTCACCCGGACATGCTCGTCAAGCCCAATATGCATATTCATAATATTAGCGTTTACTCAGTTTGTAATTAATGTTCATGATGTTAGGGACTTATTTCTGGCAAAAAAGGTACCTAGGCAATAATACTTTCTGGTAAGCGTACAGTTTAAAGCACTTGTGTCCAAATTGTAAAATAGCATGTATCTCCCCCAATGGGTTTATAAACAGCTTAAAGAGTTAAAGTGGGGCTATGAACTCACCGAAAGCCAAGTGAACAATCAAATTGAATGTAGTGATGAATAAACCGCAAGTGTTCTACGAGCAACCTAGACATATACGCGTGTCTCAGATTCTAAAATAATAAGCTAAGTATGTCTATATGCTTTATAGATTATTATTTCAATTATTCTTGGTAAATAATATAAAAATAAGTGTCAAGACAAGTCATAAGGGTTCGATTAAGTCCAAGGGTTTGAATTAAATCAAAAGGGTTCAAATTACTTCAAATGTTCAAATTAAGTCAAAGAGTTCAAAATATATTAAACGGTTCAAAATCAATCTTAGAGGTTAATGTGCCATAAGTCCAAAACAAGACATAAGTTTCAAAATGCCCAAAAGTTCAATAATTAATTCAAAAGACCAAAATTATTTCCAAAAGTCCGATAACATTTTAAAAGCCCAAATTAAATTTTAGAAGCCAAATATGTTAGTGCTGTTAGGATTTTTTATATTCATGTCTATCTTCAAAATTTTATTACTCGCAAACCTCAAGTTAAAAAATTATGTTCTTTATATTTCCGTAAAGGTATTTGAGTGTAATAACTAAATTTGTAGGTCCCACTGAGTCAAAAATTACCTAGTAGTAGTGAAATTACCAATTTACCCTTCACTATCCAGTTCTGATTTTAACAGCATCACAACAGTCTCGGGAAAAATGCGATATTTAGAGTTCTACAAGCCCGTTTAACCCCATTTTTGTGGCCACGTTTAAGTTAAGATGTTAGCTACCATTTTTATTCTTTGAGAAATAGTTGGTTATACTAAAAAAAATTGACCTTTATAGGTTACAATTCTGTTACTCAGAATATGACATATTTCACGAAAACATTTGTTGATCCCAGTTGAGCAATTGATCTTATTAGTTATGTTAGATATGAATCTAAAACAACAAGTATAAAAACTGACTTGACTTGAAACAATATTAAACACTATGCGGAATCTAATGTTCAATCTTAAGAAGAACAATTTATCAAACAGTAGAATTCTCAACAAACACTTCAATATATTAGATATACGAATACTCAAAAGTATTAGGGTTACAAAACCTTGAAGTGAATCGACTCTAACAATGATACGTACTAAACTCTAACCCTAGAACTTCCTTTTATAGACTAAGGAGTCATTTACAAGATAAGTATAAGTCTAACTAAATAGGATATATACAAAATCCTTTCCATACATATCTAACCGACTATACATCCTTATCACATAAGCAGTAGAAACTAACTCTAGCAGTAGAATTATTAAACCTAGCAGTAGTATCTACTTAGTGTATTCTCTTGATCTTTATCAGCAACTCCAGCAGTAGTATGAATACACTAGCAGTAGTATCATTATCACCAGCAGTAGTATAACACTTAGATAATTTTCCATTGAGCAGTTGTATCATCCTGAGCAGCAGCATCTCAAAACCCAACAATCCTCCCCTAAACTTGATATTTTCTTCCAAAATCATCAAGTTTTCATTTAAGCTTAAACGTTCACCAGGAGGATGCTTCCAAAAACTTACTTCATCTTTCTCCTATAATCTGCCCCATACAGTTGTCTTTGCATTTTTCTGAGAAGATCAACAACCATTTGACTCCAATGATCAATGTGAAGTTTAATAGTTCCATTTACCATCATATCAAGTTTAGTCTTAGCCAGAGGATAATCCTTTTCCACCAGCATGTAAATTTGAACTCCTCCCCTCATTACTATATTGTGAACTCCACATGATTCATACAATCTCCACATAGTCATTTTAGTACTTTTGGCCTACTCATTCCAAACTCTGTCTTCAGGATATACTTCAAATATAATCTTTAAATCTCCCCAGAGTACACTATCCAACTCAGATTGTGGCCTTGAATCTCTATATTTGTTCTTGATTAATTTCCAAAAAGTCTCTAAATCTTCTCTATTAAAGTTTCTGAGCATTTGAGAAAATGTCAAAAACCTTTGAGATTTTCCACCAGTTTTGAATATCTCCCACCAAGGAGTTTTTCCATCATAACCAGCTTTCCATCCAATGATAGGAGCTTTAGGTTGCAAAGGAACAGTATCCACAAATGTATCATCATCATCATTGTCTACAACTCTAGTCATTTGTTGTAGATCAGCTGTTTCCTTTTTATTATCCTTTTTGGACTGTTCTGACTACTCTGTTTCCTCTTTTTCCTCATTCTCATCATTTGACTCTGAACTCTTCTCAACTGCCTTTGACTTATTAGATTTTCTCTTTTTCCTTCCAACACTTTTCAAAACTCTTCCAGCTCTCTTTACTCCAATACTAGAACTCTCTTTCTCTTCCTCTTTCACTTTTTCTTCTACCTTCTCTTTCACATTTTCTTTTTCAATCTTAGTCTCCACCACTTTCTTAGCCTTCTTAAATTGATCTTCTGACCCCATAGGCACAAAACTATCACTTTCTCTTTTAGCCCTCTCAAACATCTTTTGAATTGATTCATCAGAGTACCAAGATAAATGTTTAATTGTGTATCCCTTCATGTTTTTCAAGTACCTTTCTTGAAAGTTTATTATCTGTTTGATAGTTGGTGGTTTGAGCAATTTTCTTTTTCTTCTTTCAGCAAGATACCATTTCTTTCTTTCTGCTTTGAACTTCTTCATCCACTTAGTTCTTTCTTCTATAGTTTGTGTATCTTCCTATTTCACCAACTTGGAAAGCTCAACCTCTGCTTGACACTTGATCCTCTCCTCATCCCAAGCATCCAATAATGCCTTTGTCTTTGCTTCATCCTCCACATGCTTTCTTTGTTGTTCAAGAACTTTTTGGTTTTCTTCTTTAAACTCAGCAGCTAATTCAGCAGCAACCTTAGCATCATGTTCAACAATCTTTTCTTTAGGCCAAAACTCCATTGGTATTTCAGGTTCAGGTTCTTCAATTAAATTGCTTTTCCCTTGCCTTTGTACTGTGGTTCTTGTGAAGCAGCATTCTTTTTGGGAGAAGAGGGTTTTCTGATTGTTACACCTTTAACAGGTGGTCTTGATGCCTTTTGTGGTTGTGGTTGTGGTTTTTGTTTTGGTGTTGATGATTTTGTAGAATTCAGTTGTAGTATTGCATGAGCCAGACTAACATCATCATCCAATACCTTAACAGCAGGATCTTTCTCTGGTTCAGCAGCAGAATCTTTTTCACCAGCAGTAGAAAGATTAACACTAGCAGTAGAATCATCCTTAGTTAATTTTCCACTATCACCAGCAACAGATTCAACTTGAACTTGAGCAGCAGCATCACCCAAGCTTTTAATGGATTCCACCATTACTTCAGAAGCTTTCACAAGCTGCTCAGCATCCAAAGTTTTTAATTTATCCACTAGCTGTTCCTTTTTCCCTTTCTCCAAAACCACTTCATTACCATCTTTGTCTTTAACCACAAACTCATCAACATTTTCACCACTATCAATATCCATATCCAAATTTTCATTACCAGCAGCACCTTCAACATTCGAATCCTTCAATACCTCCCCTATATCCTTGGTAGCCTCCCCTGAATCCTTTTCCAAATTCCTCCCTTGTTTGGGAGCATACTCCCCCAAACTTGGTTCAGAAGATTCCACCCTTACAACAGATCCAAGCTTGTACAACCTCTTTGTTTTGTGTGTTCTTGATCTCTGTAAACCTTCAAGATACCTAACCCTTTGTTTTAACCTCCTCAAGCTCCTTCTTGAGACCAAGAACATCCCATGACAATTGTGTACATTTTTCCATCAATTCTCTTATAAGTTCCATGCTATCCTCACCACTTCGGCCTGTGTTACCTGGCCCGAGAGGTGGATCAATGGAATTGTCATTTTGTACATGTTGGTCCATCAATTCCTCTGTTTCATGTCTATCCTCATCACTTCGGGATGTGTTACCTTCCCTAAGAGGTAAATCATAGGATGTAAACTCAGTATCAAACCTAGTTTGATCATCTGAGCCCCCCATATTAGCCATTTGGCTGGGGTTTCCATCACCTGCTTCTGGTTCAATGGAACCATCAGCATTAGATGTTGCCTTGGTTGGGGTCTTATTTATGTTGCCACTGACCTGCTCTGCTTCTAAGCTAGCAGCAGTAGTGGTAGCCCCTTCCAACATGTCACCTACTACACCTGTGACAGCCTCATCTGGTACAACCATCCTAACACTAGTCTGAGGTAGCTCAATGTTCTCATTTTGTAAATCTCTAGGGTTTTGGGTCTTTTGAGGTTTTGAAGATGATGTGTCCAAAGTGGGTGTGTGTTGGGAAGCAGTTGTGTTTTCTGCTCCTTCACCCTGATTTTGAGGCAATGACAACATATATGGAAATAATGGTGTCACTGTCCCAGAAAAACCTTTGCCACCCTTTTTCAAGTAGGAAAATAATTTCTTTTGAAGTACAGGGCAAAGAAATTCCTTTTTATGAACCCTTGGATTTGAAAGTTGTTGGTTCAGAATAAGTTGCAAAAATCTTGGATAAATGTAATAATTTCCTTGTACATTCCTTTTCAAACCATCCATTATTGATGTTACTTACTATTATGAATTAAGATACCTAGATTAACCACTAATAAGCCCTAGATCTAGAGAGAGAAAGTTAGAGAGAGTAAGAGAGTGGAAGATTGATCACACAATAATAAGGAAAGTTTAGCATACAATCAACCAACCCTCTCCCTAAGGTGGGAGGGGATATTTATAGTTTTACATGAGCATGGGCTTGTAGCCCTAATTATCTTACATAAACATACTTAAATAAATAAACGACACAGCCCATGGGCCTTCTACACGGGTTGGGCCTAATAACAAACCTAAAGGCCAAAGCAACCTATTACAATATGATCAATACTTGAATTAATACAAAAAGGTGTTCCCATCAATCTCCCCCTAAGTATTGGTCATCAAGGTTGCTTGACGTCGTCTTTGCTTCTTGTGGCTTTGACGTCTTCTGAATCTTTGTTCTTTGTTCTTGATAGTGATGTGATATGATATGGTATTGATCTGCCGTTCTCCAATGGTCTTTGCTTTTGGTGTCTTCACGCCTTCTCCACCATGCTCATATGTCTTTTGACTTTGGTTCTTCAACTTGTTCTCACTTCTTCAATCTTTAACTTGTGAAAGGTTGTAGTGCTTGAACTTTGATTTTTCTTTAACATATTCTGAACTTTTGATATTTCTGAGTCTTTATGAGAACTTATCTTCAGGATATGAGCATGATGGAGTCTTGATGGTGGTTGAACTCCAGGTCTTCAAGCTCCTTCGCAGCAACAACACGAACCAACCGGCACTTACAGGATCAGACTTTGAGATCGTCAACAGCATAGTGTGAAGACTTTCTCTAATCCTTACCCAGGCCGTTCTGAACCGGATACCCCCGAAAGGGCTTACACGGACACACCGAAGTGCACCCACGATTCAGTGAGCCGCTGGAGATCACCCCACGACTGTAGACCATTTTTGGAGCAAACACTAAGCGTAACCCACAAGGAGTTACCGAAGTGACCTGCTGTCAGGGTTGTTTGATGTTACCCTGGCAGGATTTCCATTCTATCACTGAGAATCATAATTATGAATTCTCTCAAGAATGTTCTCGGCAGATTGCTAAGATTTGCGAAGGACTCTTCTTAATTTTACAACTGCTGCCCATGATGTAGAACAACAGTGTAATACTAAGTGTTCCTAAGAGATCTTTGATGAATCTCATGGCTCTAGACTCGATTAGTGCACATTTGCTTGGTCGTCAGAGGCGTGGAGCAGAGTGCCTCCTTTTCAATATCAACACATCTCGTAGTGAGAGGTCGATAGATGATGAAGGGTTCTCCGTGTGAAATGAAACAAGTGCCTTTTGAGAGACACCTGAGTGGCTAGAAGGTTAGTGCAGTGCGTCACTGGGTCCATGATGACTTTTGTCTTCAATACCGGTGATGCTCAGTCAACCAGTAGATTATGAAGTGAACCCGGTGTCTGCCCTAAGGTTGAACAAATGGAGGGCTATTTCTTTTCACCCTTTTCTTTACTTTTCTTTTTAATTCTTCAACCCCTTCTTTCTCCTTTCATTTCATATCTCCTTTTTTCGATCATACCTAGGACTTTCTAATTCTAAACTATTGGTATTGTCCTTGGGTAGATCCCTCCGGCTCTGGCGGATCATAGGACGGTTATTCCTAACCTTAGTCACCTTATAACTCCATGACTATCCTATTGTTGCCATAACCAAACCTTTTGAAAATCTCTTAAAGTGTTTATGATTGTGAAAACATATTTTGTTAACACTTTGAGAGTTTTGTGATTTTCAGAAAGACTCCCCCTTAACATGTGCTCATAAGTGATTAAGGTAAATTTGCACATGTCGGGTAGAGTTGGCACTTTTTGAATTGATTGACTTTCAATGAACATGATCGTCCCGAGACACGCTTACATCACTAGTAAACTAGCTTGAAATTATTACCAGTCCAGATCACATTCAAGGAAAATCGCTCGAAATCGGTACATTCTACTCAGACACGTCCGTTGCGAGACACGTTTACATCACAAGATAAACTGGCTTGAAATTATTACCCGTCCAGGACATGACCTTTCGACTACTGACTTTTCCTATCGTCAATTCGAGGGTCAATTCTGAGTCGAGCACTCATGAGATTCCAACATAGCATTACCATATTTTGATCATATCGTTATTCTCCCCCTCAAAAATAGCATACTTATGATGTTTTTGATAAACGTTTGATAAAAATATGCCGTATGAGTTTTATGGGGAGAATTTCAAGAACTTTTGTATGTTGAACAAAGATTAACTTTTCAAATACTCCCCCTTGACAAGGGAATACTTGTCCTTATGAGCAGAATGTTTGAAAAACTTAGAAAAAACATTCCGGTTTAATTCTACTCATAAGAAAGAAGCTTTCGCTCCTTTGAACAGGATTGAGGCACTGATGCGTACCTCAGGGTCCTTTTTTTACTGTTACGGGTTGTGCACTGTTATGTGTACACAAACCATTATGAATGATGAAAGTTTTATAAAAGTGATGAAATGATGAAATGGTACCAATGATTACTACTCAGGATGACGAAACGTGAGGATGTTAGGGATTCGTGCACGTCCTCCAACGTAACTTTCCAATCGTCGCATCTGCATCCGAAACTTGATCTTATTGTCAATCCTTTTCACGAACTTCACCGCTTGCTTAGCATCATTCTTGCTCCATTTTATGACTCGTAACCATCCTGTTAACAACCCCTTGCTCCGTTTTTCCAAGATATCCTCAAGTTTAGTTTTGAACATTAGAAGAGTTTCGTTACTGAACTTGCGGAGTTCTTCAAAACCCATGAATCTTGGTGACGATCTGTCCCTTGTATAATACACCCCAAACGGTCTATCCCCAAACGTGTATGGCTGCTTGTCAAGATGTCCTGGAGGTTTGAAATCTGGCTTGACGTGATTCAACTGTGTATGGTAGCTTTCTACCCTAAATGGACATCCTTAACTCGCGTTCTGATTACTATGCTGCGGATGTAGATGAGAATCGAGTTGATGATATCGTACTGAAGGCGTTCAGGGAGATGTTCAAGTTTCCCCTGAACTTTGAGTAGATACATATCTTCGATATCATTGAGGTTCAGGTAGGGATAGTCAGCTTCACTGAAGGTGTACTCTTGATCATCCGATCTTCTCACAGTAATCTTTTTCAGAAAGTTTTACCCAAACATAGATTCGGTTTCTGCACTGGTGATTGACAGAATCCTATCCTTGCTCCAAACATCAGTTTTGGGTTTTCTGGAAAGCATATATTTGTAGAACAACCTTCGCAGATTCGGCCAATGGTAGACCCCAAGAGCAGCATCTTCATTGTATTCTTGAACTTTGTCGATCCATAGACTGCCAACTTGTTGTTCTAAGCCTTCTATGGCATATGAGGCTGCTGGATATTTGGTAATTGACGTTGCATATCGTTTCTCAGGATTCGTGTTTCCATAGATGAGATAGGCTAAATCGTTGTTGAAGAAGTATGCTTTGGGTAACTTGGGATTGTTTGGATGACCAATGAGTGGTAAGGTATCAGAACTTACATCATCATAAGATTCAGGTTCCTCGAATGCGCCGCCTTCAAGAGGGACGAATACCGGTTGACTTGATTGTTTAGTTGTGCCGGAAGAATGTGCCGTGGAAGCACGGCCAGTTGAAGAAGAATGTCTCCTCCTTTTCTTCCCTTGATCCTCTGGGTCTTCCCGATGGCGCTTGACTGGTTTGTCGGACTTGCACCCTTCTTTTGGAAGACTGACTTCCTTGTCATCCTCTTTCATGGATTTGAGTAGTACTTCTTGAAGTTCTCGTTCTTTTGGATCATCCATGATTTCTTCTAGTAATAACCCTTTGAGGTCAGATCTGGATGGTTTAGGTGGCATGGTTCGAATAGTGATTGGTGTTGTCTGCATTATTTTGGCCACCGTTTTTTCCAGATTTCTTTGGACAAATGTGTTGAGAATTCCTTGAAGATTGTCATGAAGATATTGAGTGACCTCTTGAGTAACTTGAGAACTGACTGTCTGCGGGACATGAGTTTTCAAATATTCTTCTGCTGTCTTTTCCAAGTCGAAGTTATCAAGCCGAGAAATTTGGTTATCCACCTTCTCTTCTACGTTTTTGATTTGTTGTTTTATTTTTGTGTGCTCTTTTTCTTCTGCTTCAAATTTCTTTGACACATGCTCTTGAAGTGTGGTAAACTTCTCCTTGAGTTCACTGTATTCATTTGTCGATTGACCAACAGATGACGGATGTGGGGATGGTGATTTGTCATCCTGTTGGTTATCAGACTTGTCTTTACTTTCATCTCCTTCATTATTACTTTCATCTTCATCACTTTGACTTTCATCTTCATCACTTTTGCTTTCTCCTTCTCCTTTGTTAGGAATATAAATATTCATATGAAGGTTCGGTCACCCCGAGTATCTAATTAGCATTTATATAGCTCGTAGGCTTATATATATTCGTTTAGTATTATTAGTAATATTAGTATTAACTTAGTCGTATTTATATTTGTGGAGTGGGTCGGGGCTTTCCCCACTGTCAGCTCACTCCACAGCCCACTAGGGGCACCAATATGTAGTAGTATATAAGCCCCTTCCCACACTTGGGAAGGGTTGGAACTCTTGTCACAATTTCACACATAGTAATCTAATAGATCCAGATTTTCTCTCAAGAGTCTCGCTCTCTCTCTCTCTAGTTCATCTCATCTAAACCATGGATCTAATCTTCCATGAACCAAGACCACCCGAATCATCCACACAATCAATATGGGTATATCCTATAATTGGTATCAAGAGCCATGGTTAGGTTCGGTTTGATTGTGTGTTGGTTTCATTCTTTTTGGTTCGTATATTTGTGTACAAACTGCTATACTCTATTCTTGGTTCTCATTTTGTACAATCTGGTTTATGTTCGTGGGCCTCAAACCAGTTTTTGGTTCGTTTGTCACATTTTTTTTGTTAAATCTTTGTGTCAAAGTGGGCTTAACTGATCTTGGTCTTTATATTTTTGTTGTTGCTCTCTTGTGTTGGTTCGGACTATTTGCTCCAAAAGTTTTTTTTAACTGATCTCAACACATTATTTTGGGCTTAACTGACTCAACATGTGACTGCTGTTCATAGATAATACGAGTAAATGTTGGGTATGCTAAGTCCTCATGAACACTTGATAGTCAACATGTGACTGATGTTCTTGAATGCTGTTTGTGTCAAATGTTGTGTTCTATGATGCGGTTTGTGTCCAATGGGATTGGTGTTTGGCTGTTTGCCAAAACTGGATAAAATGACAAAAACTGTGAAAATGACTTGTGGTCCTCTTGTTGTTTTTTTTGGAGCACACATTGATGCGGTTTGTGTATAATCTTTGGATGCAGTTTGGCTGTTAGCCAAAAAGGGTGAAAGTGACAGCTTTGACTGGTCAAAGTTGCGGTTTTCACGTGAATGCGGTTTGTCTGAATGATTATGGATGCGGTTTGTCTATTTTTTCATGGATGCGGTTTGTCTGTATGATTATGGATGCTGTTTGTCTATTTGTTCATGGATTATGGATGCTGTTTGTCTATTTGTTCATGGATTATGGATGTTGTTTGTCTATCTGTTCATCGATGCGGTTTGTCTATCTGTTCATCGATGCGGTTTGTCTACCATTTCATCGATGCGGTTTGTCTGTCACTCGGTCAAACGGTCAAACGACAACAACAATCATTTTAACAACATCAGTAACCACTCAGCCAACAACAACATGAAACCTACATCTAATCCCTATTTGATCCAAAACAATAATCATTCAATTACCTAAAACGAAATTATGCTCGAATCATTTTACAACAACTGATTCAAAACATCATTATCACAACTAATCCTAACATCTAATCTTCCTCTCTCTCAATCGTGTCTTCAATCTTCATTTCGGCTGGTGACAAACTAATGACTGCAACAGTTACAAACAAAGGTTTCAGTCACTCTTTGTGCATTCAAAGACTTAATTCGAAATACATAACACAAGAGACCGATCATCACAAACCCTTTCGAAGATTTTTTTTTTAATATCCGAATAAATAAAGAAAATAACTATAACAAATTTGTTATATTATATTTCTTTAGTTCGTTATTTGACTGAAGATCAAAAGCGTATGTGACACGAAAACGAAAGTAAATCAGAACCTACCCGAGACCCACCAATGGATCTTGAAGCAATATACATAGTTATCTTGATTCAAATGGAGCAATACATGAAGATCCGGTTCGGTTATGTGTGTATTTGTGATGTTCGATCTCCAGGATCTGTTATGTATTCGGTGATGATGAAGATTGATGAAGGAATGATGATAGATCGGTTTCATTGAGATGTGATTAGGATTGGTGTTTGACTGGATATAGAGAAATTGTTTAGATGGGGGCGCATGATATGAGATTAGGGTTATCTTGGTTGCAGGGGGCGTATTGTTTGATAAGAAATGAGATTAGGGTAAATCAAATATATATGCCATGAGATTAGGGCGTGATTACGGGCTATGATATTGGATTGGGTATTAAATCTCATTTAATGGGCTGGAACCAACACGTGGAATTCAAACTGGGTCTGAAAATCTTGGATTGGGCTGGTGTATTGAATCAACATCCAATGTGTTTGGATTGCAGCGAAAGTTATTTGAAAATGAGTAAGGTTGTTTGAATTTGACTGAGCATTGGACTGTCTTTGGTGGATCCAAATGATGAGTGGTACTTTGGTTGTGATAAAACGCCACGAGTATACTCATGTCACGGCCAGTATTTGGGTATATGAATATCAACGTGATTACTGAGTTGTGGAATTGGTAGAAATGTCTTATTGGTGCCTACGATTTGAGTGATCCTGCAATTTGATCTTTGCAATTTGAGTTATAGCTGACAAATAACAATTTGTTTAAATTGCGATATGTCAAGTTGCGTTTTGACTTGTTGCGACTTGACTGATAGCAATCTGACCAGTTGCAATTTGACGTTGCAAGTTGACACTTGCGATTTGACTAATTGTGATTTGGTTGATTGCAATCTGACTTGTTGCAAGTTGACAACCTGTGACTTGACTTGTTGCGATCTGATCAAGTTGTGATTTGACTTCTTTGACTTGAATTTTAAAGATTAGTATTGAAATTCACTCTTAGTTGTTCTTGTTGATTTTATGGTTTCTCTTGTAGTTTTTAGAAAATCCCGTGAAAAGATTCGATTTCTCGGTTTAAATCTCAAGAGCTGTAAAATCCCGTGAAATTAATTTTGGACAGGTAGGCTGGACTTGGATTCAGACTTAATAAAACTTACGGGGTGTGACCAATTTTTCGGGATAAGTTTGTGCTTCAAGAACGGCAGGAATTGGGAAATTATGGTGACTTGGTTGGTTTGTTAATTCACGGGTTGGTGTACTTAGTGTCACAAACATCTCGGGGTGGATGGATGCACGATGTTTGATGACCCTTGCTCGAGCGTATTTAAGGTGATTAGACTTGGATGTTCAAGAAGTGGATATATATGTTAAGATCTCTGGGAAATAAGGGTTTCTCAGTGATGGGAGGATTGTTGGGATATGAGAAATAAGGAGTTTCTCATTGCTGCCGATAGTGAAGATGGTTCCTGCCGATAGTGTTGCATTGCTGCTGCGGTTGGTTCCTGCCGATAGTATTGTTTTGTTTCTGCCGATAGGGTTGATTGCTGCGGATAGTTATTATTTGTTATCCGTATGTTTAGTATGGTTGTTAGATTTATTTTTAGAAGAGATTGATCTTTATCTCTTCACACGTTTTCTTGTAAGACGGGTTAGGGTTAGGGTTTCTTATCATTATAAAAGAAACATCCCGTCCATATGTTTGAGATACTTTTTAACGATTTCAATATTCAATAACACCTTTCTTAGTTCATAGTCTGATCCATAGAGGATCATTAGCTTTCTTCTTTATTATACTTGTTGTTTAGTTTCCGCATAAACACTTGTATTCCATACAGAGGTTCTTGTTTAACCAAGCTCAATCTAGCTCGAAGTACTCGATCCTACAAGTGGTATCAGAGCCTGGTGAGGATCTCTGATAAAGAAGAAAAAGTTCGATTTCATATCTCTCAACCCTCTTTCAATGGAAGACGAAATCCCTCAAAACAATGTCATTAACCCTGAAGAACACCAACCCAAGCCTGAAACCTCACAAGTCCAAACACAAATCGTCACCACCATGTCCACCAACAATGCTAAATTCCCATATCTGAAGAAAGATGAGTATGAAGTCTGGGCTATGAGAATGGAATATTGGATCACGAACACTGATTACAATCTGTGGAATGTGATTCTTAAGGGAAATAGTAAGAAGAATACTGGAAGGGATAATGATGGCAATATCTATATAGAGCCACCTGTTACTGCAGAAGAACACCTTGCTGTTCAAAGGGAAACCAAGGCAAGAACCCTTCTACTTCAAGCTATTCCAGAAGATCATATGAGTGATTTTCATCACTTGGATGATGCTAGAAAGATCTGGCATGCTGTAAAAGCCAGATTTGGAGGGAATGATGAATCCAGAAAGATGAGAAGGTCTATGCTCAAGCAAGAATTTCAGGAATTCAAGATCTCTGAGGCTGAGGGGATTCACAAAGGGTATGACAGATTCCACAAGATCCTGAGCCAACTCAATCAGTTGAAAGCTAGGCCGGATGATGAAGACTGCAACACAAAGTTTCTGAGGGCTTTGCCACCATCATGGTCTCAGGTTTCCATAACACTCAAGGCCAAAGGAGGACTGGATTATATGAGCTTTGATGATCTGTACAACAAGCTGAAAACCCTTGAAATTGATATCAAAGGGTATTCCACCTATACACCTCATACTCCAACCCTTACTGCTTTTGTTAGTAACTCTGGTCCTAACAAAACATCATATGGAAACAGTCCAACACCATCAATATCATCAATTTCCTACTCACCTGTCACACCAAAAGCTCAGACTAGATCTGATAATCTTGTAGTGGATGTGCTTCATTCATTTGTTGCTGAGAGTACACCACAGCAGAAGATTGTGTATGAAGATTTTAATTAGGTTGTTGAATTGGATCTAGAAGAGATGGACTTAAGATGGCAAGTGGCTATGATATCGTTGAAATTGGATAGGTTTGAAAAGAAGGCAGGAAGAAGGGTCAACTTTGATGGACAGGAACCTGCCAGGTTTGACAGAAGGAAGGTGAGGTGCTATAAATGTTCTCAAACAGGACATTTTGCCAGGGAATGTATAGATAAGAAGGTAGATGACAAAGTACGATATTCTGCTTTCAAAATTCAAGAGCTGGATTCAGAGGACCCCAAGGCTTTGGTATCTGTGGATTCGATGGTGGACTGGGAGCATCATGAGAAGACGATTGCAAGTGGAGCAGATAAGGTCTTTGGAATGATAGCTGGATATGGTGAGAAGAAACAAGTGGCTAGTCAGTTTGGAATGATGGGTCATCCATCTCAGGTACAAAACTGTCCATTTGGTTGTGAATCTATATATGCTAAATTGAAACAGGAATTTGATGATATAGAAAGTGAAAATAAGGATAATTTTATTCAACTTAAGGCTCATAAAAAGGTTGTTAAAACATTAGAACAACAAAAGGTCTGGTATCAACAACAACAGTCTGCTTATGAAGTAAAAATAAAGGTGTTAGAAAGAGATTTAAAAAATGCCACTAATGAGTTTAAACATTCTGAAAGGGAAAAAGCTAAGGTAGTCTTAGAAAATCAAGAGTTACAGTCTAAGCTAGATAATTCCTTAGCTAGATTTGATAAGTGGAAAGACTCATCTAAAAACCTTCACATGCTTATTGATAGTTCTATGTCTACTAAAACTAAAAGAGGTTTAGGGTTCGGTAACCTAATAGGGCCAAATCAGTATTATGACCCTAATGAGTATAGTGTTTTTAACCCAGAACCTGTAGATTATAGAAAACCTGTAAAGTATGTGAAGGAGGGAGGAATGAATGATGTTCCTCCACCCATAACTGGAACATTTAAACCTGCTAATCCTTTTGATGACTTTGATGATTCACAAATGATCTATGGCAAACAGGCAAAGGACTTGCCTAATCTTGATTGTGACTCTAATGAATTTGTCTCTTGTTCTTACAGTGACAAATCTTCAGAAATCAAGACTAATGACTATGCCACATGTGGATCAAGTGATAAGTCAGCTCCAATAAAGTCAGAAGATCTCTCCTCAGAAGTAGCTACTGATGAATCTCACTCAAAGACAGCTGCATTTGAAGATATTTCTTTTGATAGTGTTAAAAACAATAATGTTTCTAGTTGTGATTCTGTTTCAAACAATTATGGTTGTGGTTTTAATTCTGTTAAGGATAATTTTGTTTCATGTGTTGGTTTGAATAATTCTGTTTGCAATGAGAAAGTTATTGTTAAGAAGAAGTCCCCTAGAAAGAAATCTTGCTTTGTGTGTCGTAGTTATGATCATCTTATTAAAGACTGTGACTATTATGAAAAATAGATGGGATTATATGCTTGTAAAAATAGGTCTGTATGGAAAAATGTTAATGATATTCCCCCTTATATTCCTCAAGCAGCAAGGAGAACTTCAGTTGCTTCTGGCAAGCCAGTTTCTGCTGGTAAGCCTGTTGCTGCTGAAAAGTTCATTCCTGCCGATAAGCCTGTTCCTGCTGCTTATCATGTTCCAGCCGGCAGGAACAATCCTGCTGGTTGGAGAAGCAATATTGCTAGACCTTTCAGCAGACCTACTAGTACTTACTTTCAAAATGATATGAGACCTGTTTGTTTTGACACAATGCACAAGGGAGGGGCAAGATGGAAAACTGCTGTTAAGTCCTCAGCAGGTTGTTCTTGGAAAATCAATAACCAACATATGAAAATTGGGTCCAAGATCAATGGTGGATCTCATCAATCTCCAGGGTTTAATTCTTATTGATCCACTAGGCAGGCTCAAGTCAGCAATGGCTTGAGTCTCTCTTGTATCTAATGTTGTATATGTATTCTTTTTCTTAGGATTTTCCTTTTAGAAGCAAAGATGTTGGAATTGTTGACAGTGGATGTTCCAGGAGTATGACAGGGAATTTGGAAAGATTGCATGACTTTGTACCTTTGAATGGAGGTACTGTGACTTTTGGAGGAGGAGATGGAATAATTTCTGGGAAGGGAACTATCAAAACTGCCAAGCTGGACTTTGAAGATGTGCTTTATGTGAAGGAACTCCAAGACTTCAATTTGTTCTCTGTCTCTCAAATCTGTGACAAGAAGAACAGTGTTCTCTTCACTGAGAATGATTGCTTTGTACTGTCCAAAGACTTCAAGTTGCCTGATGAAAGTCAGGTTGAACTTAAAGTTCCTAGGACTTACAATCTTTATAGCTTCAATCTAGTGATGTTCAGCCTGAGGGTTCACTTACTTGTCTGGTAGCAAAAGCTTCTATGGATGAATCTAATAAATGGCACAGAAGAATGGCCCATGTAAATTTCAAGACCATTAACAAGCTAGCTAAGAATGGTTTGGTTAAAGGGCTTCCTTTGAAGATCTTCTCTAATGAGCACAATTGTGTTGCCTGCAACAAAGGAAAGCAGCACAAAGCTTCATACAAGGCTATAACTGCTGTGAGCAACATCTCTGAGCCTTTGCAGCTTCTTCATATGGATCTTTTTGGTCCTACTTCTATCAGAAGTATTGACCATAAGAACTATTTCCTGGTGGTAACAGATGATTTTAGCAGGTTTTCTTGGACTTTCTTTTTGGGTACTAAAGATGAAACTTATCCTGTTCTTAGGGATTTTATTGCCTTAATAGAAAATCAGCTAAGTAAAAAGGTTAAGTCGATAAGGTGTGATAATGGCACAGAGTTTAAGAATTCTAATCTTATTGAACTATGTAGGAGTAAGGGGATAAAAAGGGACTATAGTAATGCTAGAACTCCACAACAAAATGGGGTTACAGAAAGGAAAAATAGGACCCTGATAGAAGCAGCTAGGACTATGTTAACTGAATCTAAGATGCCCACTATGTTTTGGACTGAAGTAGTATGCACTGCTTGTTATGTGTTGAATAGGGTATCTATTACTAGTCCTCATAATAAAATACCTTATGAACTTTTGTCTGGGAAGGTTCCAAACATTAGTTACCTTAAGCCTTTTGGATGTCATGTCACTATTTTGAACACTAGTGATTACCTAGGCAAGTTTGACGGGAAGGCTGATGAAGGGTTTATTATTGGATATTCTGCTCATAGTAAAGCCTATAGGGTTTATAATCTGTCTTCTAAGAAAATAGAAGAGACTCTCAATTTAAGATATCTTGAAGATAAACCTAATTTGCAGGGTGCTGGTCCAGAGTGGTACTTTGATTTGGATTATCTAACTGACACCTTAGGTTATAATAGATTTAAATCAAATCTATCTGTTGGTACAAATGTTTCTCAAACTAACAATGCAGGTACCTCGGATGATGATTCTGATGCAGAGAGTGATGAACGACCTATAGTTGTTCCTTCTTTTCCCTCTAACAACATTTCAGGTTCAAAGCTCAAAGATTCTTCTGCTATGGATGGAGGTGATTCTAGTTTTGCAGAAGATCTTGCTAGGCTTCAAAGACAAGAGTTTAATGCCAAGAAAGCTGCTGAGATGTTTGGTTCTGGGTTTTCTAAAGAGACAGAGGAGATTTTGAGAAAGGCTGAAGCTGAAGTTAGAAGGCAACTGAATTCGACTGGTGGTAGTCCTGTTCCTGCTGATGCCATTCCTGCTGGTAGTGGATCGGTTCCTGCCGATCCTTTTAATGTTGCTGCTGATGTTCCTGTGTCTTCTCCATCTGTTGACACTTTGGGTATTGATAACTCCCCTGAAAGATTTCCAATCCCTTCTGATCTTGGAAATTCAGTCTCTTCAAAAGATAAGCTGGAAGATCCTCATCATCAATCTAGAACAGGCATTTTTACTTCTTCTTCATATGATGATGACTTCAACCCCTCAATTACTAATCAGGCATCCTCCATTGATGTCAATCCCATTGCTACCAAGAGGATCAATACTGTTCATCCTCAGTCTTTGATTCTTGGAGATCTTAATTCCCCTGTTCAGACAAGAAGTAAATTGCATCAACCTAAGTTTGGAGAATCTGCTTTTCTCAGTTATATACAGGATCAGTTGAGGAGCAATCATACTGATTACTTACATTGTTTGTATGCTTGTTTCTTATCTCAAGTTGAACCAACTAGTATAGCTCAAGCTCTTGCTAATGAAGATTGGGTTGAGGCTATGCAAGAGGAAATGCAGCAGTTTCAGAATCAAAAGGTATGGATGTTGGTTCCTTTGCCTGCTAGCAAGCATGCTATTGGAACTAAATGGATTCTAAAGAATAAAAGGGATGCTAGGGGAATTGTGGTTCGAAATAAAGCTAGGTTGGTAGCTCAGGGTCATAGACAAGAGGAGGGGATTGATTATGATGAGGTGTTTGCACCAGTGGCAAGAGTTGAAGCTATCCGATTGTTCTTGGCTTTTGCTTCCTTTATGGGGTTTGTAGTATATCAGATGGATGTAAAGAGTGCATTTTTGTATGGAAGGATTGAGGAAGAAGTTTATGTTACTCAACCACAGGGATTTGTAGATCCTCAGAATCCTAATTTGGTTTACAAAGTGGTTAAGCACTTTATGGTCTTCATCAAGCACCAAGGGCTTGGTATGCAAGGCTATCAGCCTTTTTGCTAAAACATGGTTACAGAAGAGGGGCCATTGATAAAACTCTTTTTATCAGAAAGAACTTCAAAGATATCATTCTGGTACAAGTTTATGTAGATGATATCATCTTTGGTTCCACTAATGAAGTCTGGTGCAGGGAGTTTGAAGAATTGATGAAGAGTGAATTTGAGATGAGTGCTATGGGTGAAATGACTTTCTTCTTGGGTCTTCAGGTTAAGCAGAAACCAGATGGGATCTTTATTTGTCAGGAGAAGTATGTTTATGACATGCTTAAAAAGTTTGATATGGAGAATGTGAAGATTGCTGCCACTCCTTTTGAACCTCCAAAGCCTAAGTCCAATAATGAACCTGATGCTGCTGTTAATGTTCATCTATATAGGTCCATGATTGGTTCACTCATGTATTTGATAGCTTCAAGACCTGATATCATGTTTGCTGTTGGTGCATGTGCTAGACATCAGGTTACACCATTGACTTCTAACCTTAATGCAGTCAAGAGAATCTTCAAGTATTTGAAAGGACAGCCAAAGATGGGACTTTGGTATCCCAAAGACGGGACTTTGGTATCCCAAAGACTCTCCTTTTGTGTTGGAAGCCTATAGTGACAATGATTATGCTGGGGCTAAGTTTGATAGGAAGTCTACTACTGGTGGTTGTCAGTTTCTGGGTCAGAGGTTGGTTTCTTGGCAGTGCAAGAAGCAGACTATAGTGGCTACATCCTCTACTGAGGCAGAGTATGTTGCTGCTGCTAGTTGCTGTGGACAGGTTCTTTGGATGCAAAATCAGCTGTTGGATTATGGGTTCAACTTCATGAACACTAAGATCTTTATTGATAATCAAAGTACTATGTGTATTGTTAAGAATCCTGTTTATCATCAAAGGACAAAGCATATAGAGATTCGACACCATTTCATAAGAGATGCTTATGAGAAGCATCTTATTCAGGTGGTCAAGATTCACACAGATGATAATGTGGCTGACTTGCTAACCAAGGCTTTTGATGGACCAAGGTTTAGACATTTGGTGGTTCATATTGGGATGGTAAATCCCTAGCTACTGAGCTTAAGGGGAGGATTGCAGATTAAGGGGAGGATGAAGCTCAAGGGGAGGATGCTTCTTGTTGTTGTTGTATATTTTTCTGTCTTTCTTTCTTTTGGTTTCTTTTCTTATTTTCTTTCTTTTCTTTTGGTGTGTTTCTGATTTCTTTTTCTTAGTTATTAAAAAAAAAAAAAAAAAAAAATTGTATATTTTGTGTGCTAATAAGATGGTTTTGAGTAACACCTTGCAGGTACAGTGTTGGTGTTTACACCTTCACCTTAAATGGTATTCAACTCACCATGTCTTGCAGACAAGAAAGAGTTGACTCACCATGAGGGTACGGCTTTGGTGTGCTAATCAAATCCGTTGATAGCTGTAATAGCTTGCTCAAAGCTATAGGGTACTTCAACTCACCCATGGTTTATTCCTGAGAGTTAAAAATGGTTCTCAATTCACCATGGATGTAACCCTTTATGGGATCCAAAGGATTGGCTAGTCCACAAAAGTATGGTTTGTGGTAAAGACAATTGGTATCCATATTTGGTATTCAATTCACCAAGGTTCAGTTGAAACCAAAGAATTGGCTAGTCCTGAGCAAACGGCTACAGGTAAAGACAAGTCAAATCCGTTTATAGTTGCTGATTTGCTAATAAATCAGATGGTTATCAATGTACCATGGTCTAACAACCTAAACATTGGCTACTCCAGTAGTGATGGCTATTGGTAAAGAGACATCAAATCCATTATTTTTCAATGATTCACCTCTCACAGGAGTTAACACACCTGGATGTGATGAGAATAGTATGAAACTTAAGTGATTTGATGTACATATTGTCATAGTAGCAGCCAAATTCAAGTGACTGTCATGGTGACCAGTATACATGTTTTGAAGAAGATTTCCTATTCCTGCTGAACTATTGAAGTTGCTGCTGGATGCTATAGAGGTTGGAATCTTGCAAGTTATGGATGTTGCTGCTGGTTACTACTTATTGCTGCTGCTAAGTCGCAGTCCTCAAGCCTGAGAAGTTAAAGCTCTATCACATTGGAATCTTGCAGGTTAACCTAGTCAACCTCAAGATTAGGGGAAGATTGTTAGGATCTCTGGGAAATAAGGGTTTCTCAGTGATGGGAGGATTGTTGGGATATGAGAAATAAGGAGTTTCTCATTGCTGCCGATAGTGAAGATGGTTCCTGCCGATAGTGTTGCATTGCTGTTGCGGTTGGTTCCTGCCGATAGTATTGTTTTGTTTCTGCCGATAGGGTTGATTGCTGCGGATAGTTATTATTTGTTATCCGTATGTTTAGTATGGTTGTTAGATTTATTTTTAGAAGAGATTGATCTTTATCTCCTCACACGTTTTCTTGTAAGACGGGTTAGGGTTAGGGTTTCTTATTATTATAAAAGAAACATCCCGTCCATATGTTTGAGATACTTTATAACGATTTCAATATTCAATAACACCTGTCTTAGTTCATAGTCTGATCCATAGAGGATCATTAGCTTTCTTCTTTATTATACTTGTTGTTTAGTTTCCGCATAAACACTTGTATTCCATACAGAGGTTCTTGTTTGACCAAGCTCAATCTAGCTCGAAGTACTCGATCCTACAATATACAATAAAGGATGGAAGGTTGGGTATATATCACTACTATATTTAAAGGAGTTACGTTTTTGTGCTCAATATAGGTTCTAAATCACAATTTTCAATTTAAGGTGATTAAGGTGATTAGACTTGGATGTTCAAGAAGTGGATATATACAATAAAGGATGGAAGGTTGGGTATATATCACTACCTATATTTAAAGGAGTTACGTTGTTGTGCTCAATATAAGTTCTAAAACACAAATTTAGTGCAAGTATAAGTCGCGAACTTGTTTTTTATCAAGCTTCATCAAGTGATTGTTGTCTCTCAAGCTTCTAATGGGATTGTAGTACAAGATCTTCTCAAGAGGTGGTCAGACTTAAAGACAAGAGGTGGTTGTTCAGAGACGTGGTTTAACCTTTTACATTCTAAAGTTAAACATATTTCATCAAGCGGTTTTGGCATATTATGAGCTTCAGGGAATTTATTAATCTGCTAAACTATTGATGAGGAGACAAGTAAGGGGTTACTTCAAGAGAGTCTCAATCACCATCTTCGTTGCAATAGTTTTATTTGTCTCTTTCCATGTATTGTGCCTGACAAATTCACAACCATCACGGACTCTCAACTTTGGCAAAAAGGTCATTTCATGTCCTTTTTGAGGGGGAGAATTAGCGCATGTTTCTTCTCCTTTTGGCTAGTCAACAGCACAAGATGATCACGAAGTTCATTTGGTATTCCTCATTTGAAATTGAAGCTGAATTTCACGAAGGCGTCTACTTATTTTATCTTGAAGTCGGGGTTGGTTGGATGCATGACCTTCAATGATAACTTGCTCGTGCTCAAAATTTAAGTTGAAGACTTGGGTTATCTAGTTACCAGCAGTCGGGGTAACTATCACTTAAGAGTTATTGGAGTACTCAGTGTCACACGTCAATGACGATGTCGATAATCGCAAGAGGTGTTAATGTCTCATACTTTGGTTGGGTATTGAGCACTTAGAGATTTGCTTGGAGCATTAATTCTCTACACCGTTCTTCCATCATTAGTGCAAGCTTAAGTAACAAATTTGGGGACTTCTACTTCAGTTTTCAGTATTGGTATATCGGGTTTCCTTCATCAAGTGGTCACTAATCTGTGTTCAAGGTTGGTTAGTTGGACAAAGGTTTTAAAAGTTGTGATGTGATCTGCAATTCTCACAAGATATTCTTAACCCAAACTGATATTCCCCAAAATCAAATCAGTCATGCCACATTCAATTTGTTACTGTCTTACGGTTTCGTCTTGATTTTGAAAAATCCCGCGAAAGAACTTATTTCTCGGTTTAAATCATAGATTTGTAAAATCCCGTGATGATGGGTTACGCGCTCTTGAACATGATCGGGTTAAAACCATTATCAAAGTTCAGTTAAAACATCATGAAGGGCTAGATCGGGGCATTTAAAAGACGAGATGTGACTACGGCGTTAATTCAGTATTATTTATTTGAGGCTGAAGTGAAATTTCATGGGTGCGTGTACTTAGTATCTGAAGATATCGGGGAGGTTGGATGAAGATTCTTCGAGATCCTTGTTTGAGCTTTCAACATTTACAATGACGAGGACTTGGATATCTAGTTATTTTTTCTTTCTCTCTATTGCAAAATAACTATCACTTTAAGGAGTCACGTTGTAGTGCTCAGTGTCACACGAAGTTGTGGATATCCAAGAGGTGATGTACGTCTTATACTTGATGGTTGGTTGGTTGAAGAGTATAGAGTACTTAGGGATTCGATGTTGCACGAAGTCTCTACACCGCTCTTTGTCACGAATTAGTACAAGTTTAAGTCACTAGTTCGGGTTATATTACTTCAGTATCAAGTTCATCATATTGGGTTTTCTCCATCAGTGGTCACGACATCAAGCCGACAGAATGATAATGGGGTTGGTAACGAGTTAGATGAGAGAAGAAGTAAAGAGAGAGTAATGACGTCTGTACACATCAGTGCAGACCTCGCTCTTCAACATAATGACGTCTGTACACATCAGTGCAGGCCTCGCTCTTCATCAGTATGACGTCTGAATACCTCAGTTCAGGCCTCGTTCTTCAAAGAAAAGAAAAGTGTACGCTTGAGTGCACTTTATCTTCAAAAGAAGAGGAATCTTCTTATTTATGGCCATTCTCATCAACAAGTTTCATGCTCTTTCCGTGCTTATTCAGTCTTCAAGTGGATCGGCGCACATTGGAGTATATTCTTATTCACTTATTCAACCAAAAATTGCAGTTGACAGGCATATGCAATTTTTG
Organism: Artemisia tridentata subsp. tridentata; assembly: GCA_021014915.2. Lineage (NCBI taxonomy): Eukaryota > Viridiplantae > Streptophyta > Magnoliopsida > Asterales > Asteraceae > Artemisia > Artemisia tridentata. Next base: position 329,759,055 of record CP139507.1, on the reverse strand, counting down.
AGGGGGGAAAGGGTGAATAAACAACATGTCAGTCTTCAAGAACCGTCAAGTGGAGCTACTTACCGTTGATGGTATTCATATTCACTTACTTAATCAAAAGTTGCAGTTGGCAGGCAGATGCAACTTTTGAGGGGGGGAAGGGTGAATAATTCTACATGTTGATTGATGATTGAGAAATGGTCATACGACTCCTGAATACGTCAGTTCAGGAGTCGTGCAAACCATGTTTCTCCAACACTACTTCTTCCGTCTATCAAGGTGTTGAAGAACATGGTCATGGAATGCTAATCGACATAGTCTCACGGGTTGGTACAATCAGCAACAATGGGTTTCTAGTCAATGCTTCATGTACACTTCATTAGGCTACATGTACACATCATGATGATGATTCCGATTAATCGTAACCATCATGGGGGAGAGAAATGTGTACACCAAGGACGCACAACAGGTTCACGTGATCGGGCTTAATCATTTATTCCGGTGTTGATAACCGCAGAGATGATCAGTGGTTCAACTTGTTACCTTGGTATTTACGTTTCACTGTTACGTCATGGGCTGATTAATCGTAACCATCAGGGGAGAGAGAATGTGTACATCAAGGACGCACAACAGGTTCACGTGATCAGGGCTTAATATCCAAGGATGGATACATACTATATATGATCAGTAGTTTAACTTGTTACTTTGGTGTTATACTTAAGACTGAAGAAGGTCGAGTCGTCAGTCTACTCTACATTCTTTGTTGGGTGTTATCATCTCATGTGTATGCTGCGGGCTGATGGGTTATATGTAAGGTTACTGGAAGGCATTTGGTGAGATGAAGATGATTGGTATTATGTTCCTCCACATTGGGCAATCTTGAAGAAGGTCGAGTCTTCAGTCTTCTCTACATTCAAAAATGTTGAGCTCTTTTCTTACAACTTGTTATTTAACTTAATCCCATGACAGTTCTTGTTTGATGAGTTGTGGAGTTAAGTTAGGTTCAAGTTTTTCTATAGTTTAAGGTTAGGTCCAACTTGATTTTAACCTAATCTCATGACAGTTCTTGTTTGATGAGTTGTGAGGTTAAGCTGAAATCAAGTTGTTACTGGGCGTAAATTTGTGGTTTAGCTTAACCTCATGACAGTTCTTGCTTGATGAGTTGTGGGGTTAAGCTAGATTTCAGTTGAGGCTCATCTTAAACTATCAAAAAGATGCCTAAGGTTTTTGTCGGCGTTACTCAAGGACGGGAGTGTTAGAGGACTAAAGACGACATGCATTTGGTTATCAAAAGACTTCTTCATATTATGGGCGTTCATCCAAAGTCTTCTTCCTATTATGGGTGTTCATCAGGAAGGTTGTCAGATTGGGGGAGAGCACTAATTAGGGGAGAGTGAAAAGCCAGAATCAATCCCTGTTTAAAAGTGCTCACATTGCTCTTCAGCAAGTCAAGTGATGAATGCGGAGAAGATTCAGAATGCTGAGGAGTAATGGTTTCTGGTTCGTATCCTTGTATATATATTTTGCTTCTTACATTATGTTTCATATCTTATACCATTTTGTAAATAGATATATAGAAATCTTGCTAATTGTAAATAGAGAATCGTAAAATCAGAAAAACCATAAAAATTAAAAAAATTAGAAAAGACCAAAAATAGTTTCACCTAGGCATGTCTTCTGTTTATCGATAACATTTACGGACTTAGAAATGTCATTCAATAATGGCACGGGTCTTTAAATGAAGCTCGAGCAGAAGTTAAAATGGATTTTTAAAACATGTCTAAATGGCTTGCTATTACTTTAGATAGCAACCCGCGCTTCAAACTGGGGAAAGCACGTCGCCAAAAGGACGGTTGTTCCTCTAACTGGGTGATGTTCACCTGGGCATGGATTACTTTATATCCATGTTTCTTCGATCTGATGTACGTTTCAGTGCATCATTTCTTGAAAAAGAAGAGAAATCTTCTGTGTATGCAAATAGTTTTCATTCTGTGATTCTTCTGAAAATTATTTGTGAGACACTTGGTGAATATGTGTTGTATGAAATTTGTTTGACTTGGATTGTGCATAAAATTTGTCACTCAATCAATGACTAGAAATGGTTAGAAATGGTCATTGATTGAGGGGGAGAGTGAATTCAAATTTTATATCATCAAACGGACTTATTGGTTAAATCATACTTGTTAGAAATGGTTTTGTAGTTAATGGGGTATTAGGTGAAGAGGATCTTGCTAAAACTTTATATCAATTGGCCTAATGTGTTGGTTGCTAGAAAGTTTAGGACATTATGTGCAACTTGCTTATAGTTTCCTAGCTTTACATATCTAGTAGGTTCATTTGTGTCACTTTGGAATCCTTGTTTAATCCCCTAAACACTTTAAGACTCAAAACCTAAAAGAAGTAAGATAACCCAATAAGTTTGATGTTCTTGAATGCCCCAATGACATTTGTATGATCTGAATGAATGAGTTTCAAATGTTGTTTGACTTATGTTAGTCGATTGCTGCTCAAGTGTTGTTGATATTGTGCTTATGCTATCAGGATTTGCTTAGGTGTATTGTTATCATGCGTGAATCATGTTCCTAAGATCCTGAGTTGAATATTGAAATGTGTGTGAATTGCCATGTTCATGATCGCTATTTGCTCTTCATGCTAGATAGTAGTTTGACATATTCCTGACTATGGTTTGACTAAATGAATTTGGTATTATTATGTGGCAAGCTGCTGAAGGGTAGCTATTAAGGAATAGTGTATCTGTATGTATGTATATCTATGTTGATATTCTTATGCAGATTCCATAGCCAAAATGAATGTGCCAGTTCCCATTCTAACCATTTGATCAGATGTTCAAACTCTATTGATTGGCTCAGAATTCACCACAACAACAACGTCGGCAACAACAACAACAACACCACTTTCACCACCACCACCACCATTCATCTATTTTGGTCTCGCCAAGTGGGGATCAACTACATTCGCGAAAGATTTGTTGGTGGATGGATAATCGATATTGACCACTGACTCACTCAGAAAAGCGGGTGATTACTTCATCTGCGCAAAAAGGTCAATATCATTTGTGTCATAAAAAAAATCAATTTGTGCAAAATAAGCAGTGAATCTCCCTTTTGGATTAAGGGGGAGCAAAGTACGTTTCATCATCAGAACATGTTAAACCTGACCACATTTTCTCCCATGTTTTTTTAAATTATTTAAATCAATTGGGATCACAAATCTCAAAAGGTTTGAAATTTTTGATCGGGGGAGAGAATGTGATTTAAATATGAAACCTGATGAAAATGTGATGTTTTGGATTTAAGTGTAGACTCTCCCATATGTGCAAAACTCTTTCGTATATCGATGCACATATTGAGGGGGAGCAATTGGACAAAAAGGATTGGGCATCTCGTAAGAACGGCTCAGACTTCACCCAATGAATTGTCGAAACCTATACTGTCATTGATCGAAAGGACATATCCTGGCCGGGTAATAATTTCAAGCTGGTCTAACCAGTGATGTAAGCGTGTCTCGAAAAGGATGTGTCTGAGTAGAGTGTACCGTTTCGAGAAACTTTCTGTGAACTTGACCAGGACGGGTAATAATTTCAAGCTGGTCTAACCAGTGATGTAAGCGTGTCTCGAATCGGTCATGTTCACTGAAAGTTGATCAATTCAAAAAGTGCGTGCTCTACCTAACATGTGCAAATTTATAAAACAATCAACCGAGCACATGTTGAGGGGGAGCATTTGAAAAATATAAAACTCTCAAGTGTTTGAAAAAAAAAATGTGTTTCAGAATCATGAACACTTTGAGAGATTTTTCAAAGATTTGGTTTGGCAATCGTGGATGAATACCAAAGACCGACCATTTTAATTAATGCATGGAGTTATAAGGATGGTTAGGTTAGGCTCAAGTTCCCACGATCCCGCCAGAGCCGGAGAGATCTACCCAGGGATAATCCACTAGTTAGTGTAGAAGTCCTTAGGTATGATTAAAAAGGGAGAAAAGTGGATAAGGGAAAAGTGCCGACTGAGATGGAGCTAGTACTGGAACAAACCCAACAAGGTTCTAGTAATGAAGTCTCGGTAAGCACTGAAGGGGTTGAAGAATGAAAAAGAATTGTAAAGATAAAGGGTGAAAAGAAAGAAGCACTCCTTACAACTTAGGCAGAAACCGGGTCAATACATATGCTGTCAGAATCACTTAGTTGATTGCTGGCATTGAAGACAAAGTATCATGGACCCAGTGATACGCTGCACAACCCTCCCTAGCCACTCAAGGTCCCTCAAAGGACTCTTGTTTCACTTGTCACGGAGATCAATACATTTCTATCGTCTCTCTCACTCCGAGTTAGATGATATTGAAAAGGTGGCAGACCTCTCCAGCCTCCGCTCACTAAATCAAAACGCACTATTGAGTCTAGAGCCACGAGATGCATAATAAGATCTCATAGGGACATGAATTATTTCTACACTGGTTGTTCAACATTAAGGACACCAGTTGTAAACTTATGAGTCCTACGCAGATCTTAGCAATCTGCCAGAACATTTATGAGGGAATTTACTAATGTAATTCTCAATGATTGAATGGAAATTCCTGCCAGGGTCAACATCAAGCAGCCCTGAAAGCAGGTCACTTCGGTAATTCTTTATGGATTACGCTTAGTGGTCGCGGCAGTCTCAAACGGTCTACAGTCGTGGAGTGATTTCCAGCGACTCACCTAATCGCTGATGTGCTACGGTTCTATCTTAAAAAGCCCTCTGTGGGTTTTCGATTAGGAACGGTCTTGGTAAGGATTAGAGAGAGTTTTCGCACTATGCTGTTAATAATCTCGAAGTCCAAACCTGTAAGTACCGGATGTTTTATTGCTAATTGTCATATGCAGGAACTTCTGGCGGGTGTAGCAGTGGAATGCTGTAGCTGGTTGCTGTTGTAGCTGGTTGCAGAAAAGATGCCAATCCATCACCACATGTTCACACCACATCATCATCAAAGAAGTCATGATCAACCTAAAAGACCTTCAACACTGCTTCCGCAACTCTGAAGCTGAAGATCATGATCAAGATAAGTGTGAGCATGACGGTGCAACAAACACTATCTATTACCACATGTTCACTCTACTCCATCATCATGTTCAAAGAAGTCATGACAACCTAAAAGACCTTCAACACAGCTTCAGCTAACTCTGATGCTGAAAGTCATGACCCAGAATGGAGTGAGCATGTCGACTCAAAGTATAACACATCACATGGAAACATACTGCTGAAAGATGACTTGGAGACTCAAGTTGGATGATTGTTTCGAAGAATACTCAAAATCATCCAAGACAAAGAAAGGTCATCACAAGATCACTGCTGAATGCACTATGTTTCAAGATAATGAAGAATCGAAGACTACGAGCTATGACATCTAGTTCAGAAGACAGAATGCTAGAATTCAAATTAGTATTTCTGGGGTGACCTCCCTTAGGGGGAGATTGTTAGGAATATAAATATTCATATGAAGGTTCGGTCACCCCGAGTATCTAATTAGCATTTATATAGCTCGTAGGCTTATATATATTCGTTTAGTATTATTAGTAATATTAGTATTAACTTAGTCGTATTTATATTTGTGGAGTGGGTCGGGGCTTTCCCCACTGTCAGCTCACTCCACAGCCCACTAGGGGCACCAATATGTAGTAGTATATAAGCCCCTTCCCACACTTGGGAAGGGTTGGAACTCTTGTCACAATTTCACACATAGTAATCTAATAGATCCAGATTTTCTCTCAAGAGTCTCTCTCTCTCTCTCTCTCTCTCTAGTTCATCTCATCTAAACCATGGATCTAATCTTCCATGAACCAAGACCACCCGAATCATCCACACAATTAAGATGGGTATATCCTACATCCTTCTTCATCATATTCTTTATTTTTGTTGTTTTCTGATTCTTCAGACCCAGACCCAGATACTAATTCATTCTCAGACTTTCCAGATTCACTCTCTGATTCACCAAGTGTTTCAGACTTTGCAGGTTCAGACTCCTCCTGTTCTTCCTCAGGAAGTGATGTTGTACCTTCACCTCTTCTTATTTTCTCACGTCTTTTTCCATCTTCTTTATGTTTCAATAAGCTTTCTTTTGAGGCTTGCTTCATCTGTTCTCTTTCTTCTTTGTCAGTCAATGGTGGTTCAATTGGTGAAAATTGTATATCTGAAAACTTGATCTGCTTTCCTTTGCCTGGTTTCAATCCCTTGTCTGATTCTGACAATGTAGATTTGAACTTCTCAATATCTTTCTTATTCTTGCCTTTCCCGAGGTCTACATTTTCACCTTCCTCCTCCTCACTTGATTCATCATGAAGTTGCATTACTGATGAGGCTTTGGGAACCACTTTTCTTTTCTCAACTGTAGTGGCTTTCTTGGATCGAGAAACAGTGGCTCGAGCTGGGATTGATTTACTTTTTCCTTTTGATGATTTTGCCCCTTTGGGTATAAATCCCACCTTTTTGGCTTTTACAGCTTCGTCATACTTCTGATATGCCTCAGTATCCATCAGTTCTTCAGATAACAAGTTTTGTGGAATTCTGGCACCTTGCTTTTCTGTGTGAGACTGCTATGTTCTGATTCTGGTAAGAATGCGGTCTTTGTCTTCAGTGTGCATTTTCTCATTTACGGGTCGATTGAGTTCAGAATGTCTTTGCATGAAACGTGAGATCAGGAGTTTGGTGAAGCGGGGAAAAGGTATTTTGTAATCTTTATTTTGATGAAATTTGGTACTTAGAAAGATCATGTCTTTCCAGATGTATTTGGCGAAGTCTAGATGTTTTAGGTTGATAACACCACAGAAGAATTGAAGGTGCTCTTGTCGAGGGTGTTCCAGTCCAGTGGTTTTTTCCAGTTATACAATGAATGATGATTGAGTACATGGTTTGCCATGGTTGTGGAAAGTACTTTCTTTCGAATTTGTAGAGTGACGTGAGTGGTTCTTCTGTTTCATCATATCCCAGAAGCTGAAGTGTTTTGGCCATATCTTCAAATGTTGGGTCATCGTGAAACTTTGTCAGTTTTCCAGTTACTTCTTTTGGAAGTTGCAATACATTCCTTAGAGTTTCAACCTTGAACGTGATCTCTGTATTATCCAAAGTGATGGTCATGCTCTCTTCGTCTTCACTAATGATCAGAGAATGCCAGAACTGGTTGAGATATATTTCAGGTACACTTGCTGTGTTTGTCAAAGTAGGTCTGATGAAATGTCTGTCAAGGATTTCCACAATGATCTGGCAAGTTTCATGACATCGTAACTTCTTGAAGTCTACTCTTGAGTTAGAGTGGCCGATCTTTCGTTCATCCCCTTCTGGAATGATTGGTTTTCGGGTAACAGATGCTTGAGACATGGTTCACCTGATCATTATAAACACCAACAACAATACACAATGGACACAGTATATATATGTTAGTGAATGACAGTGGTTTCATGAAATTATCCTTCATAATATGATGCATCACATTGAACAGAAATCTCATGAGGGCATACACATATCATTTAATCAAATCATTTTCTAAACAAATCAGTTTTTATAAATAATTTTATTTCATGTTCAAGTTTGTAAAGATTTTAAGTTTGAAACAAGTTTTATAAGTTTGTTAAACTTGAAAAACATTGAAACAAACTTAGAAGTTTTAGAAACTTGATAACATGAGATCATCTTTATAAAAACTAGACAAGTTTAAGAAAAATGATTAGATCAGAAACTAGATCAGCATAGAACCTTAATTAACATAGTTACTCGATTAGCATAGAACCACGACTATCACAGTTACTCGATCATCTTATGCTTTTAGAAACTCGATCAGCTTAAGTCTAACTAGTGGAGATACTCGACTAGAGGAGTTGTGTAATACCTAAAATTTCAAAACATGCAAAATGACCAAAATGCCCCTGTAACTTTAAAATTTGATTAATAAGCACATAAAACGTCAAATAAATCCCAAACCTTTGGAAATTAACCACATATGAAGTAAGGTAATTTTTGTGGCAACATTTTAATATTTTACAATGTACAAAAATATATATAACACATACAAATGTTGCATGGGCCGAAATATTTGAACTTGTACATTTTAATTATATGTTAAATGTTTAAAATCAATTAATAAAAGAGATAAACATTATATAAAAAGGGAAGATTTGGAAAATCTGTTTTGGTCTTATCCCTTCACCCATAAAACCGGATTTACATCCCTCCTCCTCATCTATATACACGGTTCTTCCTATTTTTCCATATTAAACATTTTCGAAACCCTAAAAATTTCAACCGAGAAACACAAAACTCTCTCCATCACCATACGAATTTTTGGAGGCTGGTTCTTATTTTTCTTGGGTTCTATCAAGTCTAGAGAAGGTGGGAAAAATAGCCTTAAGGTCGTGGGATAGCTGGTGTACGCGTGGGAGTTTTCTTTGTATCGTATTTTGCTAGCCGAGAGGTGTAAATATTCTGCACTAGATCCGATCATTTTGAAACCCATCTGGTATTTTTCTAGTACTCTTTACATCACATATGATCTAAATAAAATGCTAAACAAGATCCATGCATGCTAGATAAATCGAATGAAAACTATATGTTAAAAACGAGTATAAAACCCTAAAACGACTATGCGAATTTTTGAGGCTTTGTTCATATTTTATTTTGATCTTATACCTATCATATAACACCAAAAAAATGTCACTTGAATTTATAGACACCTAGATCACGCTTGGTGAGTTTTTGTTCAAATCGGGTTTTAAAAAGGAAAAGGGTTTTAAAATATAAAATGGGTCGAATGGCTAGGGTTTGGATTTTTGGGTGTCATGATTGATTATAATTAATGTTTTTAAGGTTACATTAATAATTGAACATGATTGGGAAATTAGGGTTAGGGTTTGTGTAGTTTTTGTTTTTACCGATTGGATTTTATAAAGTGTAGGGTGTGTTTTGTAATTATTCAAACATGGGGGTTATTTTTGTAAGGTATTTTGGACAAGGGGCAATTTGTAAAAACTATAACATGGGGGTCTTATGTGTAAAATTTGTAACTAAAAGGTTTAAATGGTAAATTGTTTAATTATTAAATTCGAATTGAAAAATTATAAAAGAGAGGGACTTGTTTTGTAAATTATGAAAAATTAAGGGTAATTCGTATAAATATTTATGTAAGGGGTATAATGTGTAATTTTGATAATTGTGGGCTTAATGTGTAAATATGAATATTGTAAGAATTAAAGTGTAATTTATTTAATTATAAGGTTTGATTTGTAATTTAATTTATTTAAAGGGGTTTAACTTGTAAATGGTTAAAATTAAAGGATTGGAATTATAATTTTGAGAAACTATTGGGTTAAAATGAATAACTTGTAATATTGCACTTTAAACCCTTATCTTTGACATATTTACATTTAAAACCCTAAAATATGGAAAGTTGTCATAATTAACCCTAAACTTTTATAACTTGACAAAATGAACCCTATTTCCATAATAATATTAAATTAATGACTTAACCTAAATTTATAATAATTAAATAATTACTAATTTTGGAAACCTGCTAAAAATAGAAGTTACTTAAAATGGAAAGATAACTAAAAACCATTTGTAATTCTGTCTTCTACTCCTTTAGGTCCGAAGAGGGAGTGACTTGATTCCTGTTAGTGTTTGCCTTGTGATTTTGTTTGCTTGCTAATAAGGTACAGATATTCTACCCTTTTTCAGTAAGGGTGCCTTCGTTCTCATGACATTCTGGATTTCTGATTCATTATAGGATTCCCTAAGCCATTGCTATGTTCCCTTATACTTTGATTCGTTCTTCATGTTTCACTTACATTTTTCTATATTGTTTTGATTTTGATCTGAGCCTTCTTATTTGGGGCCTTCTTATTTGATCTATGCCTCTGTTATGCTTCCTTTGATTTGCGAACCTTGATAATTGAACTTTGCCATGTCCCCTTGATACTTGATATGACTTGTTCGTCACCCTGTAACATGAATATTGGAATCACTTAATACTTGAAGGATTATTTGATTTTGGTAACTAGATGTGAAAACCTTTCTGAATTATATATGAAAATGTGTGAGAAAAGCTATACTACTTTTAAATGAAAGTTACTAAAAGTTTTTAAGAAAACTATTTTTAAGACTATCTTTATGAAAACCATTATTGAAAGATTGCTTTAAATGAAATTTTTAAATAGAAACCTTTTTAAATGAACTGTTGATATGAAACTTTGATTATGAACTTTCTGATATTGACCTTTCTGATATTGAACCTTCTGATATTGACCTTTCTGATACTGAACCATCTGATATTGAACTATTGATATGAACCCTCTGATATGAACCTTTGATATGAACCCTCTGATATAATTGAAATGGAAATTGGACTTGAAACACTTAATATGAAACTTGAACTGAATACTTGTACATTTGATACTTGACCATTGACCCTCAGTTTGAGACTACGAGCCACTATCTGTATCACTAGTCATGAGGGTTTCATGACCATGTCATTGATGCACCGATGGCATGACTCTAGGGTAGGAGAGTGATGTCCTATCCCGTCCCTGACTTGATTTGATTTGGTGTGTTGAGGAGGTATTTGGCCACCTGGGGCGTATGGATGCATCCTAGATCTGTTATCTGTTATCTGTATTTGTATCTGTTATATCTGGTGACTGATGGTGTGTGCGATACACGTCTTTCACATATCTGGGAGCTAGCTACTCCACCCCTTGGAGGTATCCCCTCATATTACTGGTTACTGAGAGGTCTCCCCTCTACATGATTATGATATGATTCTGTTTCTGGGCTCGTAGTGGATTACTGTTTCTGTTACCTTTTAACCTTGTACTTAGTATTCCGAGGTCACCCCTCCGAATACATACTTGACTTGATACATGACTTGACTTGATATGACTTGAACTCGGGTTTGGGATTACTGTTCCCTTTACTCTTATCTATTGTAACTGTTTCTTAATTCCTGATATATCTGCATAACCTTTTTTCTTCTTTCCTAACTCTTGTTATACCTTGCATTGTTTCACTTACTTCACTATCCCATCATTACTGCCTTGTTATCGTTATATCTGTTCACTGAGCTTTCGTAGCTCAGCCACATTTCTTTTCCTGCGGCAGGTTTTAGTTTGGAAGCTGGGTATGAGTGGAGAGTACCTTGGACTTAGAAGACCTTACTAGCTATTGAAGATGACTAGAAGAATTTATAGTTAGATTTGGAAATTATTGTATTATAACCTTGTAGTTTCAGATTTTCCATTGTAAACATTGAAATTCAATTGTATTATTTATGTCATATGCTTGTGTTTGTTCTGATATGAAACCATTATTGTGACATCTTTACCCTTGTCGGGTCGGGGTGTTACAATTTATGGTATCAGAGAACAGGCTGCGACTTGTAATACATTTACGATTGACCAGTGCGTTTTGGACCATTAGGCTTCCACTATAAGAACATACGAGAACACCTTGAGAACTTGCTTTAGGATTTCTTAATATGAACTTTAGTTTTGACCAGTGAGGAATGGGTAGACTATAAGGCATTTGTTTAAGCATTATTGCTTCCGCATCACTCTGATTCGTGCCTTGCTTTTGGTTAGAGCCTGTTCAGTAGTTTTGTTTTCCCTCTTGACTATGACATTTGATCTTGTTGACCTCTGAGACTGTAAAAGTACTAGGTGGATTAAGATAGGTTGTTTTGCTTACGACCTGAGATAAAGTATGATCATCATGAAGGCATATTTATATGATGCTAGTATTATGACGCCTGGCCAACGTGATAATACTTACACCATATAACGTTCCCTCATTGTGGCCATAGGATATCTTGGGGAGTACCTAAGAAGTTTAGAATTTGATCTCCGTTGGATTATCCGTGATTAGTGAGACTTTAGGTTCATTCTACCTATGCGTATACTCTACCTTCGTTCATTAGATATCTGGGTAAGTTTGGACTCTCGTTTTGCATTCTGTGGACCTCAGTTATAAATCTTGAACTCTTGTAGAGCTCTCTACTGTTGATACAGTTAATTTGATCTGAAATCTTGTTCGTATTTCCATATAAGCTTTCCTTTTTGGAAGAACCTCTCCGAGCGTGAGAATGTTGGCGACGATCTCTTGCGATTTGCTACGACTTCGTCTAACTTTGCGACTTCAAATTTCGAGGATGAAATTTTTCCTTTAGAGGGGAAGAAGTTGTAATACCTAAAATTTCAAAACATGCAAAATGACCAAAATGCCCCTGTAACTTTAAAATTTGATTAATAAGCACATAAAACATCAAATAAATCCCAAACCTTTGGAAATTAACCACATATGAAGTAAGGTAATTTTTGTGGCAACATTTTAATATTTTACAATGTACAAAAATATATATAACACATAAAAATGTTGCATGGGCCGAAATATTTGAACTTGTACATTTTAATTATATGTTAAATGTTTAAAATAATTAATAAAAGAGATAAACATTATATAAAAAGGGAAGATTTGGAAAATCTGTTTTGGCCTTATCCCTTCACCCATAAAACCGGATTTACATCCCTCCTCCTCATCTATATACACGGTTCTTCCTATTTTTCCATATTAAACATTTTCGAAACCCTAAAAATTTCAACCGAGAAACACAAAACTCTCTCCATCACCATACGAATTTCTGGAGGCTGGTTCTTATTTTTCTTGGGTTCTATCAAGTCTAGAGAAGGTGGGAAAAATAGCCTTAAGGTCGTGGGATAGCTGGTGTACGCGTGGGAGTTTTCTTTGTATCGTATTTTGCTAGCCGAGAGGTGTAAATATTCTGCACTAGATCCGATCATTTTGAAACCCATCTGGTATTTTTCTAGTACTCTTTACATCACATATGATCTAAATAAAATGCTAAACAAGATCCATGCATGCTAGATAAATCAAATGAAAACTATAAGTTAAAAACGAGTATAAAACCCTAAAACGACTATGCAAATTTTTGAGGCTTTGTTCATATTTTATTTTGATCTTATACCTATCATATAACACCAGAAAAATGTCACTTGAATTTATAGACACCTAGATCACGCTTGGTGAGTTTTTGTTCAAATCGGGTTTTAAAAAGGAAAAGGGTTTTAAAATATAAAATGGGTCGAATGGCTAGGGTTTGGATTTTTGGGTGTCATGATTGATTATAATTAATGTTTTTAAGGTTACATTAATAATTGAACATGATTGGGAAATTAGGGTTAGGGTTTGTGTAGTTTTTGTTTTTACCGATTGGATTTTATAAAGTGTAGGGTGTGTTTTGTAATTATTCAAACATGGGGGTTATTTTTGTAAGGTATTTTGGACCAGGGGCAATTCGTAAAAACTATAACATGGGGGTCTTATGTGTCAAATTTGTAACTAAAAGGTTTAAATGGTAAATTGTTTAATTATTAAATTCGAATTGAAAAATTATAAAAGAGAGGGACTTGTTTTGTAAATTATGAAAAATTAAGGGTAATTCGTATAAATATTTATGTAAGGGGTATAATGTGTAATTTTGATAATTGAGGGCTTAATGTGTAAATATGAATATTGTAAGGATTAAATTGTAATTTATTTAATTATAAGGTTTGATTTGTAATTTAATTTATTTAAAGGGGTTTAACTTGTAAATGGTTAAAATTAAAGGATTGGAATTATAATTTTGAGAAACTATTGGGTTAAAATGAATAACTTGTAATATTGCACTTTAAACCCTTATCTTTGACATATTTACATTTAAAACACTAAAATATGGAAAGTTGTCATAATTAACCCTAAACTTTTATAACTCGACAAAACGAACCCTATTTCCATAATAATATTAAATTAATGACTTAACCTAAATTTATAATAATTAAATAATTACTAATTTTGGAAACCTGCTAAAAATAGAAGTTACTTAAAATGGAAAGATAACTAAAAACCATTTGTAATTCTGTCTTCTACTCCTTTAGGTCCGAAGAGGGAGTGACTTGATTCCTGTCAGTGTTTGCCTTGTGATTTTGTTTGCTTGCTAATAAGGTACAGATATTCAACCCTTTTTCAGTAAGGGTGCCTTCGTTCTCATGACATTCTGGATTTCTGATTCATTATAGGATTCCCTAAGCCATTGCTAATTTGCTATGTTCCCTTATACTTTGATTCGTTCTTCATGTTTCACTTACATCTTTCTATATTGGTTTGATTTTGATCTGAGCCTTCTTATTTGGGGCCTTCTTATTTGATCTATGCCTCTGTTATGCTTCCTTTGATTTGCGAACCTTGATAATTGAACTTTGCCATGTCCCCTTGATACTTGATATGACTTGTTCGTCACCCTGTAGCATGAATATTGGAATCACTTAATACTTGAAGGATTATTTGATTTTGGTAACTAGATGTGAAAACCTTTCTGAATTATATATGAAAATGTGTGAGAAAAGCTATACTACTTTTAAATGAAAGTTAGTAAAAGTTTTTAAGAAAACTATTTTAAGACTATCTTTATGAAAACCATTGATGAAGCGAAAAGTGTACCGCTTTTAAGGGGTCATTTAAGCCTTAAATCGTATTTATTTGATCAGATATTGCCCTAAATCGTTCCTTTTGTCATTTTAGGTACTTTTGAGGAGAAATCTGGAAAAGGAGGCATTTTGGACGTTTTTGGAGCATTAAAGTGAAGAAAACGGCAAAGTCTCAAAAATCGGCTAAAAGTTACTCTTGACGGCGTCAAGATTTACTCTAGACGGCGTCATGCCTTGGCAAGAAAAGTTGGATGTGAAATTTACTCATGACGGGCCAGTGAAAATAGCATGTGAATTCTGACGGCGTCACGCTTTAACTTGATCGAGGGCGTCACGGCTTAAATCATAAGGGGACGGCGTCACGTTCATGGTTCGACGGCGTCAAGCCTTGATAAGCCAGAATGGATTTTGGAAGAGCTAAAGAGGGACGGCGTCAAGATGGTCATCCGGGAACCCTAAAAGCGGCGAGGTGACGGCGTCACAATCCATAAGGTGACGCCGTCAGATGTCAAAGTCTATATATAGTTTTCTAATTTTTTGTCATTAGGGAGAGCTTAGTGTGTGGAATTTTGGGATAAAACCCTAGGACGATTTTAGCTACTTTTTCAGGGCTTTTTGCCTTGAGATCTTCCATGTTTCATTGAAAGATAAGTTATCAATTAATCATTCAATATGTCTATGTGTTGTTTGATTCTATCTTATTCTTGTCTTTTGTTTAACATGTTAGGCTAAATTTATCTTGTGTTTGCTTAGATCTAATGAAACCTAGCTATTGATTATTGGTTGTTAGTGTGTTGTTAGTTGTATTGGATGATTGTTTATCTATGTTAGGCTTAAGAAAACTGGTCTAACTTCCTATTCGGTAACTTGCTTGAACGTCTTAAGAAACATGAACCAAATGCGTACTAAAGGTTTTTATGGTTGTATTTAATGCACAAGCGAATTCTAGTGATCCCATGTTAGGAGCTTCCTAGCCGGCTCGACATAGGAGTGAAGTAGGAGCTTGTAGAGTTGGGGAAGTAAGTACGCCACCCCACGAATGGTATTAAGGAATACACCCGTCATCCACGCGACTAATACACACTAATTAACCGGTAAAAGATAGTTAGGGAGTAAGGAAATCTAAGTAAACACATTTCTCTACACATAAGTTTCTCACCACATTTTCATTTTTGTTATTTTATTTTATTTGCATTCGTAGTAATTTGGGTTAGTTGACTAGCAACTAATTCCGCCCACTCCTTCAAAACCCGAGATTTTACTTGCTTTCATAAAATTATAAAAACATAAAAAAAAGAATCTTCCTCAACCCTTAGACCTAATTAGAGTAGCCTTTCATACCTAACGAACACTATTCCCTGTGGAGAATGATCAATCCCCCGTACTTACCACTACACTATACTACATCGGTCAGGTACACTGCCTGGTGGGGTTGTAAGCCTCTTGAGATCCCTCGAGAGGTAAAACCTGTTGTAAGGTTACAAAACCACGCAATCAAGTTTTTGGCGCCGCTGCCGGGGAATAGTTATTGTTTAGGTTGAATTGTTATTTCTATTAGGTCTACTCACTAGATTCCTTTCTAGTGAGATTTTTATTTTCTTTTTCTAGGATTTTCTTTAGTCTATCTTTTTCTTTGTGTCTTTGTTCGTAAAAGAAATTTCCATTGACTCTTCCGTTCACCATTATGGAGTACGCGAATCCACCATACCACCAACCACAAAGGCCATTCTACCCTATTGACATCTCGAATTTCAAACAATATCTAGATGAACCCATATATGATGCATGGACTCGTTTTAGAAATTTACTCCGAAAATTCCCTCATCATAGTTTCGCTTTAGCATCCCTAACCCGAACCTTTTACTATCGTGTTGGCCAACATGACCAAATGCGCATTGAGGATTTTGCCAATGGGGACTTTAGGGAATTAAGTGCTGAAGAAGCATGGGATGCCATAGAAGATTGTGCCCAATATTATTATAGGGTAGACAACCCAACAAACGTTAGTACAAGTCAATTGAATATAAATTTCCTGGATCATGAAACAAGTTTGTTTGGGGATGAATATATTAGTGTTGAGATACCTAAGTGGTTGTCATGTAATGCCATAGTACAAAACAAACACATAGGTGACCTTGATGTGATGGAGGATTTAGCCGAACATGATCACATTGATCAAAAAGACCTAGGTTTTGTGATTGATGACGTCGAATCTCAAGAAACACATGATGAATCTTTTAGGCAGTTTGAATATAGCAGTCAGAATATTGAGGATGATCCTTATGATTCGGACATAGAAGTTGAGATGCCTAGAGAAGCACTTGAGATACTTGGGAAAATGTTAGGGTTAGATCCTACTAAAACACATGATAAGGATATAGGTGATCTTGACACAAGGAATGATGAGGGAAGTAACATAAGCCCACTAAATACCCCACAAGTCCTACCATCATTTGAGGCACCCACACCGCCCGTGACTCACCCGGAAGAAGTAGAAGGGACTATAGGAACCCCAATTGAAGTAGAACCTTTGGAAGAAACAAAACTAGAAGAAATAGGTTTGAATACTTGTAGTCATAACCTTTCTTTTAGTTCTATGGAAGTTCCTAGTTTTGATGAACCGGAGCCTAAACCAAAACCGTTACCTAATCTTACATCCTTAGATGTGAACTTAGGAATTGAATTAGGTCCCGATCCACCCATCAAACCATGTAGTCCGGGTAATGTTAAGATAAAGGTAGTAGAATCTAGGCCATGTGGAGTGGAAGCTAATATAGGAGTGAACCGTGACCTTACATACTTACATCACCCATTCATGATTGATCACAAGAAACATTATGGGTTTAAACCGGGTTTATTAGGTCAAGATGGATTCCCAACTAGGAGTCTCTCGAAGTTGATAGAAGATGATCCCTTTTTAGGAGGAAACTCAAAATCACCCATTGACCAAAGTGAACTAGGCAAGGTTATGATGAAAGGAGCACACCCCTTTGAGCATATAATTCATCCACCACTCTTTCCTCACGTGGCATACTCCTACCGAGCTGGTGTGTATCGCTACTATCACCCACACTTAATCCTAAGTGTAGGAAAAACCTCTCCTTTATCCATTAAATAAGGGTAGAGTCAGGCTCATGACTCGAACAAAAACAAGCGCTTCTTGGGAGGCAACCCAAGCTTTATTTGCTTTATTTGCTTTGTGTGTTTATTTATTTGTTTGTTTGTTTTTATTTGTTTCCGTATGTGTGTTTAATTTTTATTATTATTGATTCATGTTAAAAACTAATTTGTGAAAATGCTTTATGTTGTTTTTAACTTCGTCTTAACTACATATAAAGGTATTTTGCAAAAGATAAGTGTAAGGGAAATCTAAATCGGTTTATTAGGACACAAATTAACATGAATCGTAATAATAATAAATTAGCATACATATTAGTATTTGTTTGAGTCAAATGCTTGTATCGAGTCATAATGATGTTTTGTAGGATTTCCAGGAAGTAAGGTAAAGGTTTTTCCAGAAATTTTCCGGGAACTTAAAATGAAAATTTTTGTCAGGTCATTTCTGACGGCGTCAGGGGTTATAACCTGACGGCGTCAGATTTAATTTCCAGAAATTTTTGAAAGTTTTGTTTTCATAAAAAGTTTTTATTAAATCTCCAACTTATAATCTCCAGGAATCTGCAAAATTATCATTCCACAAGCATTATATCCTTATATATAGATTTTTCCCGCCGATGTTATGCAGGTTTTTGTGTTTGTTTTCTCAGGTTTAACAGGTTATTTTGGACAAGGAAATGTTTTGAATCAAGCTTATGGCGATGCATTAGTCATGGAGTTTCAACATTCTCTTTGAAGGAAGATTTAACCGTGTAATTTCATTATCCACCGAGCGAATCAGGGGAGTATTTGATTTCATTCTTTTACTTTTTGCTTTTACATCTTATTATTTGAACATTGGGGACAATGTTCATCTTAAGTGTAAGGGGAGGGTAAAAGTACGATTTTAGAGAATACAATTGCGCTTGATTTTTTGTTTGTTTAATAGTAGATGTGTAATAAAACTAAGATAAATACTTGTTAAGGTAATTTTAGTGCCAAATTTAAAATTTTTTACAACATATAGGAGTGAAACTTTGATCTTAATGAGCGTCTCACGGATAGGAGTTATATGACTAGCACAAAAACCGTACCACTAAAAAATTTTCCACCCCAAATATGTGAGGTTCACCCCTAGAATTGGTAGGAAAAGCATTTATGCTATGATGTGTGTACCGGTAGCACTTAGATTCTAGAACTTGCGTTAGGACCATTCCGAGGCCACAAGTGAGACTACATTCGTGTAGTTAGATTTACTACATGATAAGAGGCATTAGGATTAACCCATTGTTTTACACCTGTGTTTTTGTTATAATTACATTGGCTACATTGGTCAAGTAATTCTCCCACACCCTTTGCGTTGTACTCATTTTTAGTACACGATACCCCTAGTACACCCCTCAGAGCCTATCTTTTCGTTTCGACCTTTAAGCATTTTACTTAAAGTAAGAATTTGTTACACCCCACTTAAATGTACACCCAAATCGCCTTAGCCTACCTTGTATGCACTCATTTTTAGTGCATTATTGTGACAACATTTGTTTAAACCCAAGTTAATTATCTAGTTGATTACATGGTTGCTAAGTCGAGTCATATCTTTGTACATATTGTTTTGGGACGATTGGGACTCATGGGTAAAGTACTAGTATAATGGAGTAATTGGGAAGAACATCATTTATTACCCCCATATGTGCTAAATGTTTTAAAAGTACTCCAAGTTTTTCAATTATCTTAATCCGAGTCATTAGATTAGTTATTTGTAAAGTTATGTAAAAGTTTAAGTGTAAGGGGGATGCAATGCCCCTATGATGTATTATTTTGGATGGTAGGGCAAAAGTGTATGCAAAAAAAAAAAAAAAAAAAAAAAAAAAAAAAAAAAAAAAAAAAAAAAAAAAAATCGAAAAATCAAGAAAAATACAAAAAAAAAAATGAGAAAAAGAAAAATAGAAAAACATACGGACTACCATCCCGTTTCATTTTATGTTTGTTTTATATTTTTGTTATTTTTTTATTTCGTTTCTAGCTTAAGATCGAGTCTAGTCTTGGCTTAGCAACATTGTATAGTACATGTAATTGATCAAGATTTTTAACTAGCCACCAGTAAAATATCCTTTATCCAACAAAACCGTGTTTTCCTTTTCCCTACACCTAACGTTACAACCCATTTAAAAGCCCTCTTTGATAGTTTATCTTAGGTGCTTACGCCTAGTGGAGGAGGTTTTCGATCCTTTCCCAAGCCTATGGTAATCTATTTGCTATGACAGGTAGTGAGAGATATTTTCCGTTTTCATTTATGAGATTTATGTTGATGACACTTGAGAGATGTGAGTATCTAAACACTACTTGTGAGGTGCTAGTATGTAATCTCCGTGCTTATTATGATTGAAGTGGAACGAATATTTGTTGTAATTACTTTTATGTTAGCATTAAATGACCCCTAACTTGTATTTTGATTAGAATAAAAGCGCATTTGCTTGAGGACAAGCAAATCTCAAGTGTAAGGGTATTTGATGAAGCGAAAAGTGTACCGCTTTTAAGGGGTCATTTAAGCCTTAAATCGTATTTATTTGATCAGATATTGCCCTAAATCGTTCCTTTTGTCATTTTAGGTACTTTTGAGGAGAAATCTGGAAAAGGAGGCATTTTGGACGTTTTTGGAGCATTAAAGTGAAGAAAACGGCAAAGTCTCAAAAATCGGCTAAAAGTTACTCTTGACGGCGTCAAGATTTACTCTAGACGGCGTCATGCCTTGGCAAGAAAAGTTGGATGTGAAATTTACTCATGACGGGCCAGTGAAAATAGCATGTGAATTCTGACGGCGTCACGCTTTAACTTGATCGAGGGCGTCACGGCTTAAATCATAAGGGGACGGCGTCACGTTCATGGTTCGACGGCGTCAAGCCTTGATAAGCCAGAATGGATTTTGGAAGAGCTAAAGAGGGACGGCGTCAAGATGGTCATCCGGGAACCCTAAAAGCGGCGAGGTGATGGCGTCACAATCCATAAGGTGACGCCGTCAGATGTCAAAGTCTATATATAGTTTTCTAATTTTTTGTCATTAGGGAGAGCTTAGTGTGTGGAATTTTGGGATAAAACCCTAGGACGATTTTAGCTACTTTTTCAGGGCTTTTTGCCTTGAGATCTTCCATGTTTCATTGAAAGATAAGTTATCAATTAATCATTCAATATGTCTATGTGTTGTTTGATTCTATCTTATTCTTGTCTTTTGTTTAACATGTTAGGCTAAATTTATCTTGTGTTTGCTTAGATCTAATGAAACCTAGCTATTGATTATTGGTTGTTAGTGTGTTGTTAGTTGTATTGGATGATTGTTTATCTATGTTAGGCTTAAGAAAACTGGCTAACTTCCTATTCGGTAACTTGCTTGAACGTCTTAAGAAACATGAACCAAATGCGTACTAAAGGTTTTTATGGTTGTATTTAATGCACAAGCGAATTCTAGTGATCCCATGTTAGGAGCTTCCTAGCCGGCTCGACATAGGAGTGAAGTAGGAGCTTGTAGAGTTGGGGAAGTAAGTACGCCACCCCACGAATGGTATTAAGGAATACACCCGTCATCCACGCGACTAATACACACTAATTAACCGGTAAAAGATAGTTAGGGAGTAAGGAAATCTAAGTAAACACATTTCTCTACACATAAGTTTCTCACCACATTTTCATTTTTGTTATTTTATTTTATTTGCATTCGTAGTAATTTGGGTTAGTTGACTAGCAACTAATTCCGCCCACTCCTTCAAAACCCGAGATTTTACTTGCTTTCATAAAATTATAAAAACATAAAAAAAGAATCTTCCTCAACCCTTAGACCTAATTAGAGTAGCCTTTCATACCTAACGAACACTATTCCCTGTGGAGAACGATCAATCCCCCGTACTTACCACTACACTATACTACATCGGTCAGGTACACTGCCTGGTGGGGTTGTAAGCCTCTTGAGATCCCTCGAGAGGTAAAACCTGTTGTAAGGTTACAAAACCACGCAATCAACCATTATTGAAAGATTGCTTTAAATGGACTTTTTAAATAGAAACCATTTTTTTAAATGAACTGTTGATATGAAACTTTGATTATGAACTTTCTGATACTGACCTTTCTGATATTGAACCTTCTGATATTGACCTTTCTGATACTGAACCATCTGATATTGAACTATTGATATGAACCCTCTGAAATGAACCTTTGATATGAACCCTCTGATATAATTGAAATGGAAATTGGACTTGAAACACTTAATATGAAACTTGAACTGAATACTTGTACATTTGATACTTGACCATTGACCCTCAGTTTGAGACTACGAGCCACTATCTGTATCACTAGTCATGAGGGTTTCATGACAATGTCATTGATGCACTGATGGCATGACTCTAGGGTAGGAGAGTGATGTCCTATCCCGTCCCTGACTTGATTTGATTTGGTGTGTTGAGGAGGTATTTGGCCACCTGGGGCGTATGGATGCATCCTAGATCTGTTATCTGTTATCTGTATTTGTATCTGTTATATCTGGTGACTGATGGTGTGTGCGATACACGTCTTTCACATATCTGGGAGCTAGCTACTCCACCCCTTGGAGGTATCCCCTCATATTACTGGTTACTGAGAGGTCTCCCCTCTACATGATTATGATATGATTCTGTTTCTGGGCTCGTAGTGGATTACTGTTTCTGTTACCTTTTAACCTTGTACTTAGTATTCCGAGGTCACCCCTTCGAATACATACTTGACTTGATACTTGACTTGATACATGACTTGACTTAATACTTGACTTGATACATGACTTGACTTGATATGACTTGGGCTCGGGTTTGGGATTACTGTTCCCTTTACTCTTATCTATTGTAACTGTTTCTTAATTCCTGATATATCTGCATAACCTTTTTTTTTCTTTCCTGACTCTTGTTATACCTTGCATTGTTTCACTTACTTCACTATCCCATCATTACTGCCTTGTTATCGTTATATCTGTTCACTGAGCTTTCGTAGCTCAGCCGCATTTTTTTTCCTGCGGCAGGTTTTAGTTTGGAAGCTGGGTATGAGTGGAGAGTACCTTGGACTTAGAAGACCTTACTAGCTATTGAAGATGACTAGAAGAATTTATAGTTGGATTTGGAAATTATTGTATTATAACCTTGTAGTTTCAGATTTTCCATTGTAAACATTGAAATTCAATTGTATTATTTATGTCAAATGCTTGTGTTTGTTCTGATATGAAACCATTATTATGACATCTTTACCCTTGTCGGGTCGGGGTGTTACAAGTTGCTCGACTAGAATAGTTACTCGACTAGAGGAGTTGCTCGACTAGAGGAGTTGCTCGACTAGAGGAGTTACTTGACTAGAGGAGTTACTCGACTAGAGGAGTTGTTCGACTAGAGGAGTTGCTCGACTAGAGGAGTTGCTCGACTAGAGGAGTTGCTCGACTAGAGGAGTTGCTCGACTAGAGGAGTTGCTCGACTAGAGGAGTTGCTCGACTAGAGGAGTTGCTCGACTAGTGGAGATACTCGACTAGTTTGACTGTTGTCTCCTAACTCGGAGACAAAGTCGATCATCTTGCACCAACTCGATCACCTTAACATACTTGAGTAATATGCTCGATCATCTTAACAAACTTGATCAAGTTACAATCAGCAAGAAACTTGATATGAACCTCGATTAAACACTCAGATACATGGTATTCAAAATGTTATGCATATATGAGTATCTAACATTTATCTCATGATCTAGCATTGAAAAACATGCATACAACAACACTCAAATAATCACAACACATTACTGTTCTTCACAGTCTCATCAATGTGACTGCCATAAACCCTAAAACATTCAATCAGTCCTACTGGGGTTATGAATCTAATTAAACATGTGCAATATCTACTTAAACATATAGTAAATCGTTTACACATACACAATTAGATCAAATAACTTCCAACAAGAAACGCCCAAATCGGTTCTATAAACCCTAATTCGCAAATCTTAAAATTCAATCACAGAAGCAACCACAGAATGATTATAGTGCCTAAAGGATTAAATTAAAAACTTACAAATTATCAGAAACTAAAAATTCTTTAATTCTTGAGACTTATGCGTTTTTGGCGGGCTGGGAGGATTTTAGAGTGAACGGGAATTGTGACTGTGTGTTTGTGTGTTTGACTGAGGTCTGACCATGACTTTTATTAAGTTAACTTTTGACATTTTTCATTTAGGGTCCTTTAACTTGCACACTAGATCACCTTAAGTCCTATTGTGACAATTTCAGTCCTTTGACTAGAGACTTTGTTTTCACATGGTCCTTTTGATACATCTTTAAGCAACATGACACTTTCAGTCCTTTGATATTTATGACTGTTAAGATCTTGATCCAATTTTGATATATGTTATTTCTCCCCCTTGAACTAAGACCAAATTGATATAATTTTAAGACAAGTAGTCCAAGAGATCATAGAAATATTTTCTTGATGAAGATTTTGTTGAAGATTGGAGATTGGATAAATGTGCAAAAATTTCTCCCCCTCAAAATATGTTCGTGATTTGAAATTAATTAAAATTTGAGATGACGATAACATATTTTGATTCGGTTTCACTTTTGCACATTTTTTTTTTTTTTTTTTTTTTTTTTTTTTAATGTTTTTGAGTTTTTAATATGTTATTTACATGATAGTGGTGATGTTTGGTTCAGCTAATTTTGAGTAAGGAATTTGTTCAAATCTTCTGGAGACAAACATCGCATCCCTATCTGATGAACCAAATTCACAAAGCGTTCGTGAGGTAAGGCTTTGGTGAATAGATCCGCCAGCTGGTGTTCTGTACCCACGAAGTACAATTCAACCGTACCCATTTCCACATGCTCCTTGATGAAATGATAGCGTAGAGCAATATGCTTGGACTTGGAATGCTGGACCGTGTTGCAGGAAATAGCGATGGCACTCTTGGAATCACAGTACATAGGAATCTTGTTGAAGACGTATCCATAGTCCATTAGCTGAGATCGCATCCAAATGACTTGAGCGCAGCATGCTGACATGGCGACGTATTCCGATTCTGTTGACGATAGTGATGTGCAGTCTTGCTTCTTTGATTGCCAAGAGACGAGCTTGTCACCCAAAAACTGTACTTCCCCTGATGTACTTTTTCTCGTGTCTAAGCACCCTGCATGGTCAGCATCTGAAAATGCAACAAGTTCAAACCCAGAATCCTTTGGATACCATATCCCCAAATTAATGGTTCCCTTGATGTATCTAAGGATTATTTTAACGGCTGACAAATGCCGCTCAGTCGGTCTTGACTGATATCGGGAGCAAAGGTACGTGGCAAATACAACATCCGGTCTGCTAGCTGTGAGATACATGATCGACCCAATCATACTACGATATTTTGTAGGATCAATGGGTGTCCCATGTATGTCAGCATCTAGCTTCGGGGATGAGGAAGACATAGGGGTGTTATAGGTGTCACAGCTGGTCATACCATGCTTTTTCAGGATTTCCTGAGCATATTTGGACTGACTAAGGAATATACCACAGGGTGATTGATGAACTTGCAGTCCTAAGAAGAATTTGAGTTCACCCATCATGGATATCTCAAAGTTTTGTTTCATAAGTCTTGCAAAAGCATTTGACTACTTTTTATGTGTTGATCCAAAAATAATATCATCTACATAAATTTGTACGATGAGAATGTCCTCCCCGTGTTTTTGTATAAACAAATTCGGGTTCACAGTTCCTTTAGTAAAATGGTTTGCAAGTAAGAAAGCAGATAACTTGTCGTACCAGGCCCTTGGGGCTTGTTTAAGGCCGTAAAGGGCTTTCTTTAGCCGATATACGTGATTCGGATGTTCTTGGTCCACGAAGCCTTCTGGTTGAGTAACGTACACTTCTTCCCGGAGTTGACCGTTGAGAAATGCAGTCTTCACATCCATTTGGTAGACAGTGATGTTCTTGTGAGCCGCGTAAGCCAGGAATATTCGAACTGCCTCAAGCCTTGCGACTGGAGCAAACGATTCTTCGAAGTCGATTCCCTCTTCTTGACTGAATCCTTTTGCGACTAGCCGGGACTTGTTACGAATCACAGTTCCATCTGCATCCAACTTGTTTTTCCAGATCCATTTCAATCCAACAACATAAACCCCATCTGGTCTCTCTACCAGTTCCCATACTTCTAACCGCTTGAATTGTTCCAATTCCTCTTGCATGGATTCAATCCAGTTGTCATAAGTGAGGGCTTCCTTAATGTTTTTGGGTTCGGCTTGACAAACGGTGAGTGCATAAATATAGGTTTCATCGTCTGTATGGAGTCTTTGTCTTGTCATGAATGGGTTTGCTGGATTACCAATGATGTTTACTAAGGGATGGTCCTTTGTCCATTTATGAGTGGATGGATAGTGTTGATAATTATGGTGCAGGTTTGACGGCTCTAAGTTGCGTGTCGACGACTCTGCAATATCAGGAATGGTTGGAGGCGGCGCAAATGGATTAAAAAATGCATTGCCGTCATAACCTGCTGGAGTGAGTACTGCAGCAGAATTGGTCCTTCTATCCATGATGACCTTTTTGAGATATGGACCATGAGGTTTTCTTAGTTCAACAAATCTAATAAACCGGCTAGACCATTGCACATAGTTTCCTGGTGTCAGCATTGGTGGAGTTTCAAACGATCCTGCTTCATGTCTAGATTGCTGACTACTGATAGCTTCACACATCTTTGTAAACCAGTGAGGTTCTCTTGATGAAGGTTGGTAGTTTTGCATTTGAGGTTGTGGCATGAATTGTTGCTGAGGTGCTGTTTGTTGAGGGAAAAACTGATGTTGTTGAACAAAAGCATGTTGCTGTTGATATTGAGGATGAAATTGTTGTGGTTGCTGATGATATTGTTGTTGTTGATGATGTTGTTGTTGTGGATATTGTTGTAGTTGATAATAGAAATAGGGATTGTATGGTGGTTGAGACATTGTGAAGTAACTTGTTATGATTTAAGGATCTTTAAAGGATAATAACGGTTGTTGTTGTAGATTAGATTGTTTAACAGTGAAAAACGTGAAGAAACTATGAGGATTTTACTCTAGAAACACGGAGATTTCAATCGTTGAAACTCAGAGGATTTTACACTAGAAACTCGATTAGTCTCTTAAGAAATCCAGAAATTCGATCACCCTATTGAAGAAACTCGATCAACTGAAAGTTACTCGATCAATGTAAGAAGTTCGATCAATCTGAGTAGCTCGATCAATGGAAGAAGTTCGATCAATCTGAGTAGCTCGATCAATGTAAGAAGTTCGATCAATCTAAGATGTTCGATCAATCTAAGAAGTTCGATCAATGTAAGAAGTTTGATCAATCTTAGAAGCTCGATGATCTTATAAATCTCGACTAATTTATCTAACTCGATGAAGTAGTAGCTCGACTAATTTAGAAACTGGATTACTCGAAGAAACTCGACCATATCACCTAACTCGATGGATAGCCAATTACTCGATCAATGATGCTCGACTATATCACCTAACTCGATGAATAGCCAGTTACTCGATCAATGTTGCTCGACTAGACCAGATGCTCGATCAACTCTCAGAATCTCGATCAATGAACAGTAACAAATCGGATGAACAGTACGTGAACAGTAACTTATCGGATTTTTTGATTTTTTCTTAGATCTAATCTTGTAACAACCTAAATTACCCCTAGGCGAATGATACCACTTGATGTTACTTACTATTATGAATTAAGCTACCTAGTTAGAGAGAGAAAGAGAGTGGAAGATTGATCACACAATAATAAGGAAAGTTTAGCATACAATCAACCAACCCTCTCCCTAAGGTGGGAGGGGGTATTTATAGTTTTACATGAGCATGGGCTTGTAGCCCTAATTATCTTACATAAACATACTTAAATAAATAAACGACACAGCCCATGGGCCTTCTACACGGGCTGGGCCTAATAACAAACCTAAAGGCCAAAGCAACCTATTACAATATGATCAATACTTGAATTAATACAAAAACGTGTTCCCAACAATTATCATATTTGAAAAATTAAAAGGTTGTCCTTTAGCTAGACAAATCATAGCAGATGCTTGAGTTGTACTGAATTCATTCCAACCTGAAGTTTTAGGACTTAAGCAATGTAGGATGGTATGAATTAAAAATTTTCATTGAGGACAGAGAAGACCTTTACAAAATTTTAAACTTTCAACTTTCTTTTCATACTCCATATTTTCAAGTTCTTCAAAAATGATAGAATTTTCAAGACATGTTATTTCCTCATCATCTGTAAAGTGAAGAGCTTCTCTCACAGAGGATTCAGAAATAATTATCTTGTGGCCATCTACCTTAGCCTTTAAATGTTCTTCCCTATTTATAGTTATGATCTTAACAGTAGACCAAAACTGATCAATGTGGGAAACAAATATAGTAGGGTTTGCTGTTAATGCATACCTAATGTGAGTAGCATTAAGAAAATCAATTACCTCAGTAAATCCATCAGCTTCTTTAGGCTTTTGAAGAAAAGCGACTTGATTGTGACTATCAGAAAAGATTCTTGTCGACATTGTGAATTAGGGTTTTGATTTTGGGGATTTTGAAAATCAGATGTTAAAAAGTGTGGTAGGGTTTGAATTAGAGTGATTTTTGGGCGCACAAAGCCAATTATGAGATCGAATTAGGTTTTTAACCCGTTTGGATCGAATTAGGTTTTAATTGGTGCCAAATTTACATAACCGACCCTACACTTTCAAAACGAGTAGTAGAATCCCAGAAGTTACAAAGTAAGCAGTAGAAAGTTTTGCCTAGCAGTAGAAACTTTGTAACTAGCAGTAGAATGTCTGCTGAACCTTCCAAACACCTTTTTCTCATCAGACAAGCATTCCCCTTTGACTTTTCCTGCAAAAGATTAGTCTAAAACCACAAAAACACAAGGAAGAATATTCCAGAATAATTACTATCCAAAGTTATACTTAGCAGTTGTATAAGCAACAAGCAGCAGAACTAAATATAACTAACAACACATAGCAAGCAGTAGAAACAACTTATTGACTAATAACAGTACAAATCCTTACAAAACATTACAAAAACACAAAGAGACAAGCTTTTTCAAAGATTTATCATTCCAATACTAGCAATTAAGAATTGAAATCTACCCACATCAAAACCTTTTGTGAGCAAATCTGCAACATTATTGTCAGTATGGATTTTAACAATTTGAATTAATTTCTTCTCAAAACAATCTCTTATAAAATGATGTCTTATCTCAATATGTTTTGTTTTAGAATGAAAAACAGGATTTTTAATAATACACATTGTACTGTTATTATCAATATAAATTTTGGTGTGCATAAAATTATACCCATAGTCCAGTAATTGATTCTGAATCCAAAGCACTTGACCACAACAACTTGAAGCAGCTACATACTCAACTTTAGTTGTAGAATTTGCCACCACAGTTTGTTTCTTGCATTGCCATGAAATCAACCTATGTCCAAGAAATTGACATCCTCCAGTTGTTGATTTCCTATCTAAACAAGCTCCAGCATAATCACTATCTGAGTATGCCACCAGATCAAAAGGTGAGTCTTTTGGATACCAAAGGCCCAACCTAGGTTGACTCCTTAGGTACCTAAAAATTCTCTTCACAGCATTCAAGTGTGATACTTTAGGGGAAACTTGAAATCTGGCACAGGCACACACAACAAACATAATATCTAGCCTGGAAGTTGTAAGATACATCAATCAACCAATCATTGAACTGTATAAATGCACATCAACCTCTTCACCATCTTCATCTTTGACTAGAGGCTTGTTGGACTCCATGGTTGTTTTTGCAGGCTTCACATCAGAAAATCCAAACTTCTTCAAGATATCAATCACATACTTATCTTGACTGATAAATATGCCATCATCCTTTTGTTTGACTTGAAGCCCTAAAAAGAATGTGAGTTCACCCATAGAACTCATTTGAAACCTGTTGTGCATTAGCTTCTCAAAATCATCACATAACACCTTGTTGGTTGACCCAAAAATGATATCATCCACATACACTTAAACCAATAAGATATCCTTTTTGTCTCTTTTGATAAACAAAGTCTTGTCAATTCTTCCTCTACTAAAGCCATTGTTCAACAAGTACTTTGATAAGGTGTCATACCAAGCTCTAGGAGCTTGATGCAAACCATACAATGCTTTCTCCACCTTGTAAACTCTATCAGGATAATCAAGATTTTCAAAACCAGGTGGTTAGGAGACATAAACTTCTTCATCAATTTTCCCATATAAGAAAGCACTCTTGACATCCATTTGATACACTGTGAAGTTCTTATATGAAGCATAAGCCAAAAATAATCTGATAGCTTCTATCCTTGCAACAGGTGCAAACACTTCATCATAATCAATACCTTCTTCCTGACTGTATCCTTGAGCCACTAATCTTGCTTTGTTCTTGATCACAATGCCTCTTTCATCTCTTTTGCATCTAAAAACCCATTTTGTACCAATTGCCTTTTTCCCAGAAGGCAAATCAACCAAGGTCCAAACTTCTTGAAGCTTAAACTGCAACAGCTCTTCTTGCATAGCTTCCACCCAAGTTTCATCTTGTAATGCTTTATAAGCATTCTTGGGTTCCACTTGTGACAGAAAACAAGCAAACATGCAATTCTGAAGGTCTTTGTGACTATTTCTTTGATGAAGAGATTGAGCAAATAAACCTTGATTAAACAAATCTCTTAATACTTTTATTTTACTTCTTGTTTGAACAGCAGATTCAACATCTCCTATGATCTGCTCTTTTGGATGATTTTTGTGAATTCTGGTGGTTGGAATAGGACTGACAGGAATTTCATTCTCCATGTTGGTTAAGTCAGCCTCTGCACCAAACCCTTCCAAAGCTTCATCATCAGTATCTTCATAGATGTTAACCAAACCAGGTATATTAGAATCATCTGGATAGTCATCATCAGCAAAAGATCTTCCATCTTTCTCAACAGTAGGAACTTTTGGTGTAGCAGTAGAAACACTAGGCTTAGCAGTTGTAACTTTGGGTTTAGCAGTAGAATCATGATTACTGCTGCTAGGCTTAGCAGTAGGAACTTTTGGCTTAGCAGTAGAATCATGGTTACTGCTGCTAGTGTTATTTCCTCTGTTTTCATCATTTGCTGATTCATTATTCTGCACTTCATCAACAATTTGTGGTCCTTCATTAACCACTTTTCCAGCATCAAAAGGTTTATCCCCACCTTCTGTATCTCCTTTTGATACTTCATGAATAACATCATCTTGTGAACTCTTATTCTCCTTTTCTTTGACTGTGAAATATGGATCAAGCTTCCATTTTTCAATCAAAACAAATTCCTTTGCAGATTCATTCACCTTAGTTTGTGTACCTGCATTAGAATCAGCTTTTGTACCTGCAAACTTGTTAGCTGTACCTGTAATCACTGGCTCATAATTCATGCTTTTGGTTAGTGAATCAATATCAAACAGCCAGTCAGGTCCACTTCCTGCAGCATTAGTTATGGTTTCACTAAACCTAACATGCAGGTTTTCTTTCACATGCCTAGTTCTTTTATTGAATACCCTAAAAGCTTTACTATTGGTAGAGTATCCAACAAAGAATCCTTCATCAGCCTTCTCATCAAACTTGCCTAGGTGATCAATGGTATTCAAGATAGTAACAGAACACCCAAATGGTTTTAAGAAATCTATCATAGGTTTCCTACCATGTAACAGTTCAGAAGGGGTCTTGTTATGAGGCTTAACTACTTTACTCCTATTTTGCACAAAACAAGCAGTATTAACTGCTTCAGCCCAAAAAGTACTAGGTAATTTTGATTCAGACAACATAGTCCTAGCAGCCTCAATAAGTGTCCTATTCCTCCTCTCAGCAACACCATTTTGTTGAGGAATTTTAGCTACACTAAACTGTCTTAAAATACCTTTTTCCACACAAAACTGGTTCATAACACTATTCTTAAACTCAGTTCCATTGTCACATCTTATCACCTTCACTTTGTGATTAACTAGGTTTTCTATTCTTGTTATAAAATCCTTAAGAATGCTAGTAGTCTCATCCTTAGTTGCTAAAAAGAAAACCCAAGTGAATCTACTATAGTCATCTGTGACAACTAAGCAGTACATCTTTTTGTTCAAACTTTTCACATATGTTGGCCCAAACAAATCCATATGCAACATATATAAAGGCTCAGAAATAGTGTTCACAGCTTTGGACTTACAAGAAGCTCTGTGTTGTTTTCCCATCTGACATGCAACACAGGTTTCAGGATTTTCAAAAACTTTTGAAGGTAAACCTCTTACAAGGTTTCCCTTAACCAATTTATTAATAGTATTGAAATTTAAATGGCCAAGTCTTCTATGCCAAAGCTTGGATTCATCATTTGTGGCCTTTGCAAATAGGCAAGTTAAAGCTCTTTTGGAAACTATGTTCTTTATGTCAACACTGTATATGTTGTCTGTTCTAGGGACTCTAAGTAGTACAAATTTATCATCAGGAAACTTAAAATCAGGAGATAAGACAAGACACTCAGTGTCAGTAAAAAGAACAAAATTATTTTTGTCACACATTTGTGAGACACTAAAGAGGTTGAACTTAAGCCCTTTTACAAAGTACACTTTTTCAAAATCCAATTTCCCTGTTCTTATTGTACCTTTCCCAATGATTTTACCTCATTTAGGATCATTTCCAAAGGCTACATATCCACCATCAATAGCTTCAAAATCTTCAAGGTTGGACATGTCTCCTGTCATATGTCCAGAGCATCCACTATCAAATATGCATTTGTCCTTTAATTCCTCTTGTAGATTGCCCTGCACATAAAGTAAGAGAATCAGTTTCTCTTGGGGACCCAAGCCATTACTGACTTGGATCTGCCTTGTGCATCAACATAGTCAAATCTCTTTAAATCCATTGATGCACTGCTGTGTCTGAGAACATGATCTAAAACCTTTATTTTTGGTTTCCAGAC
This sequence comes from Artemisia tridentata subsp. tridentata, assembly GCA_021014915.2. Lineage (NCBI taxonomy): Eukaryota > Viridiplantae > Streptophyta > Magnoliopsida > Asterales > Asteraceae > Artemisia > Artemisia tridentata. Next base: position 329,726,480 of record CP139507.1, on the reverse strand, counting down.
CCAGCAAGCTGAGGCCTTTACAGCATAAAAATGGTTGCCCAAAACAGTGTCTGTTATCACTTTTGGCTCAGCAGTAAAAACTGCTTTTGCCTTAGCAGTAGAAATATCTGTATTATTTTGAAAAGGCCTTTGTGGTGGAGCAGTAGTAATTGACCTAGTTACACCAGATCTCATCAATACTGCCCTTGGAACCATGTTTTTGTTAGCATGAGGGTGAGTCTTTTTAGAAAAGTTTTTGTGGTTCACCCTTCTATTTTGGTTCCAAACAGGTTTTTGGTAGTAATAACAATCTTCCTGTAAATGCTCAAAACTACCACATTGATAACAAGCCTTTTTAAGTAACTGAAAATCACTACCTAACTTATGAGAAATTAGGTTGTTCCAGTTTATTTGATTTCCTTTAGGCCAATTATAGCTTCTTTTAGGTTGTTCTCTAGGTTCCTCATTATATTCAACCATTTTTCTAGAGATCCTATTACCTAACACAGGTTTTATAAACTCAACTTGTTTAGCCTTTGATTCAACTGTTTTAGGAAATTCTTCCTTTTTAACCTTTGGTGTTGACTCAACCTGCTCCTCATCACTATCTGACATCCAATCCTCAATAATTGGAGCATCAGAAAACATCTTTTCTACCTTAGGTTTTTCTTTATTTGCCTCACTAGATTCACCTACAGGTTTGCTATCAAGTTCAGTTATAAAAGACAATTCTTTCTTAGGGGGTGCAAAGGCACTTTTAACTGGAGGAGCTACATCATTATATCCTATTCCACTGCCTCTCGTCATTAACTGACTCTCAATAGACTTATGCACAAGATCAGATGCAAATTGCTGTTTCTCAACTCTAACTACATGTTTTTCTTTGTCAGTTAAAGCAGCATTCTTTTCTTGTTTAGCCTCTTCTAGCCTTTTATTAAGAACATTTATCTCACTTTTTTTAAGAAAAAGCTCTTGTTCTAGAATATTAATCCTATCAACATATTCTAGCTCATTCTGTTTGAGAAAGTCAAGTTTTTCTTCAACAGATTTCAGACCATATTTATAACCTGAGTAATCTAGTTTTAACTTTTCAACTTCTGCTCTTAAACTTTCATTCCTAGATTTAAGCTCTTATACAGTATCTAAACAATATTTAAATGAACAACTAGATTCATTAGATACCTCTGAATCAGAACCAGATGATGAATAAGCCATAAGAGCAAAGTTGTGTCCTTTGGGTCCTTCTTCAGCCATCAAAGCAAAGTTGGGTCCTTCCTCAGCTTGATCACTCCAATCATAGTCTCCCAAACCATCACAGGACACCAAAGCTGTAGTAGTCTTGGTCTCTTAAGTAGCAGCCTTCCTTGAACTTTCTTCATTCTTCTTAGGTGCTCTACATTCCCTTGCAAATTGACCTTTTCTTCTACAGTTGTAGCACTCAATTTTGGACTTATCAAACCCCACATTGTTTTGTCCTCTAAATTTGAGCTCCCTTCCTGTCTTCTTCAAGAACCGTCTGGCCCTCATTGTCAACATAGCCATTTGCCACTTCAAATCAATTTCTTCAAGATCATCAGGATCAATTTGTTCCAAATCCTGATGCATGACTGGAGTACTAGTAGTAAGATCAGCCAAGTAAGCACAAATAGCAGCATCATTAATGTTATCACTGTTTATAGAACCAGCAGTAGAAACATTAGTGCTAGCAGTAGAAACTCTATAAGCAGCAGTAGAATGAGTTTCCTGAGTGTTGCCAGAACTTTTGTTGTTGGAGGACACAAAAGCTAGGTTTTGTCCACCAGAGGATGAACTAGATGACCCTTTAACTTCATATTCATACACTTTCAGGTTGTTGTACAAATCATCTAAACTCATTGTGTCAAAATCATCTTTGTTTCTTGATGAGTGCCTATTTACTCATCATTTTATGCCCATATTAGACACAAAAATGACCAAAAACACCCAAATAGATCAAATATTATTGCAAATATTCTTGGTTTGTGTTTTTATGTGTTTCAGGTACAAAAGGATTGAAAACAAGGCAAAACGGACAAAAACCGAGCACAAGATTGGAAAGTTGTGAAAAGCCGAGGACGGGGAAGAAATTTACCAGTTTGGACCGGGATATTGCTCAAGTTATCAAAAGTCATCCTCCAAGAATATCAAAGTGTCACAAATAATCCTTGGAGATAATTTTCAGATTTGGCAAGAATGGTCCCTGGATTTTCAGAATTTGCAAAATTGGTCCCTTAACTTAAAACCATTTCATGTTAAATCCTAAAACTAAAAAAACCAACACCCTTTTATCCACCAAATCCAGCCCAACCATTAACATAAAAGCCCAAATAAAAACCCTACCCAAACCCGGTCTTGTGTTTTAACTAAACATGGGTCAAACCAGGTTGACCTGGTCAATCTTCTTTCCCAACCATTTTCCCGCTATCCACCACTTCCCCAGACATCACCTTTCCCATGCTTCCCAGACAACTTTGTCCCTTTATTCACTTACACACTCCAACCCTCCCCCTCACTTAGCTAGTACAGTCCCACGTGCTTAGTCCTTGCTCAAAACCCACTAACCCAATTTTCCCGCCAAAAATGAAATAGACGGCTGAGATTGATTTAATCTAATCCAACGAGTGGGATTTGCTGAGGAAGGATCAGAGAAGCTTTTGGGAATGATATATAACTCCTCTGCACTCAGAAGACGAAGTTAGTTAGTTTTTTAGTTAGTAGATTTTTAGCTTAATATAGGAGTAGTGTAATTAAGTTTTTAAAGTCGAATCTAGATTAAGTTTAAAGTTCAGTTTAATCTCATATTATTGTAATTGTAATTTCAGGCTTAGTTAAATTTCAAAGTATTGTAATTTCTCTTTTATTGATGCAATTCAAACGTTTTACTTTAAAATTTGGCTCATTCATATTATCAGCTCTGTTAGTGGATTCTAGGTAGTTTAAAGCTTAATTTACTGTTTTCAAAAGCTTGTATCACCTTATAATGGCTGTTGTAAGCTTGTACTAGTCTACATTCTGCCTTAATTCCAAATTTCCAAAAAATGTCAAATAGTCAACATTAGTCAAACAGCTTATTTAAGTGCTTATCTCTGCTTTTTCAGATATTCATTTAGGCTTAATTTAGTTATATGATCAGTAGTGTTTCAGTATCCGAGATTATTTTAGACCTTGGTAGTTTTAAAACCGAATCAGTTAGCTTAAAGGAGTGTTTGGCACTAGCTTAAAATGGGGCAAAAATGATAGTTACTGTTCATTTGCATCAGGGTGAATTTTGATCTAGCTTATTTCAATTTAATTTAGTTGATTGTAGGAGGTGTTGATCTGTTTTGAGGATTTCATAAGGGTTGAGTTGGTTAATATAGGATTAGGGTCAAATCTGCTCACCATCTGCTTATTATAGGAATAAGCAGTCTTGAGATTGGATTTTTTTTTTCTTTCTTAAAGTTCAATAGAGTGTTTCATATGTATAGAAGCTATGTGGTTCAGTTTCGACAAGTGTGTTGGTTTCTAGGAGCAATTCAGTCAACTGCATGCATCAGAATGCTAGGCTCTTCATGTCCTGACCCAGTGTTCTAAGGCTGATTGGAGTGCTTATTTGAGGTACTTAGTTCTTTAATCTTCTTGATTTTTAGAGTTTGCTAGTTGAAGTGTTAGATTTTGCAAAGTGGGTCCTAGTTCTAAGCTTATTTGAGCTTAAAATTAAGCTCAAAGTTGCCCTATTGGGGCTGAAATCTGATCTGCACATCAGCAGACCTCATCAGCTTTTTGGCTGATTTGCAGCTTATTTATATGCTTCAATTAAGCCACCCCTAGTCTAGATTTTGAATCTTTTATAAGTTCATAATATGTAGTTTCTGAGGTTTCTTTTTGGTAGTCCAAATTCAGCTTATTAATAGCTTTTAATGCTTTCAAAATAGTCCATTAAGGACTGATTTCTCATCTATCTCAGCAGCCTTTTTAGCTTATTTTGCCTTTCATAAAGTGCTTATTTATCTGCTTTAGTAGCTTTTTCAGTCCCACTTATTGCCCATTGTTAGTATTTAAGCTTTTTCCACTTTTATTATAGCTTATTTTTGGCTTATGCAGCCTTTAGCTTTTTCACTTAGCTTATTTCTTTCCATAGTCCACTGCCCAATCTTTTTGGCTTATTTCTGAGCTTAATTATGGTTTTCATAAATAGTTGTAGTTATGTTAATTGCTTATTTTCAAGTGCTTATTTAGTTTGTTAAAAGAAAAATATAAAAAAAAAAGGTTTTCCAAAAAGGCTGAGCCAGGGATTCGAACCCTTGTCTCCAGCCCAGCCAAGCCTCACAACACCACAGCCTAACCAAACGTGCCATTGGGTCTTTTGCCTTAGACTTCCCACTTATAATTCTTTTAACACAGTTTTAGTACTTTTAGCTTATTCCCACAGTTGGGCTTATTCCAGCTTATCTGGATAAGCTGGCAACCTCTGCTTATTTTTCCTGTATTCAGCTTATCACTTAGGACTTTCCATAAAATTTTCATAATTTTTCGTTTATATTTAGTATTTTTAATCTATTTTTCTTTTTAAATTAGTTTTTAATTCGTATTTAATTAAATAATAATCAGAAAAATATAATTCTTTTTTATAAAATTTTCTTTTATCATTTAGGACTTAGAAAAATTAAATTTGCATCCGTAGGGTTAATTTTAATAGATTGTTACGTTTAGACTTGTTTCCCGATTTTAATTCGCGTTTTCTTTAATTTAATTTTTGTTTTCCTAGACTCGTAACCCAAAGTGAACATCGTTATTTCAAGCATTTTAATACCAAATCTCATACGATATCCTCAATTGCACGCCTCGCTGGGACTACGACCCGGGTATTCACTTATCCGGTTTATTATAATCGATTGTTGCGTTTAATCGTTGCACGTTGACTTTTCTTCGTGAGAGGTTTGACTTGTGATGTATTCAACCAACATCAAAATGGCGCCGCTGCCAGGGAGGTGTGTTGCGACAATATCGTTACGGTTTGACGATTAGTGACTTGAAGATCCTTCCTCGTGAAGTTACGTATTTTTCCTTGTGAATATTTTTATCAAAAATCCAAAAAATTGAAAAAAAAAACCCCAAAAACCCAAAAATATTTTTCCTCATCCTCTTAAACCGTTTGATTCTATCTTCTTAACCCTCTTTAATGTTTAATTCTCATGTCGTCACTGGGCTATCACTGTTTTGATTGTAAAAGCCCGTTGATTGACAGTCTTCGTTGTTCAAAGTGTAAGTGTGAGCGGTGTGGAAATCATGCACCAAAAGGATCTTGTTATTGGTGTCAAGTAGCCCTCAAAAGAAGGCTTAATTCCATCGATAATTCTCAAAGTTTTTCCGAACACCCTCCACAACCCCAGCCATCTTCACTCACTCAGCATAATTGCTTTATATGTGGAGAGCCGTTGGGGGATGATTCACTTTGTGAACGATGTTTTTGCAAAGGATGTGAGTTTACTCACGGACTTTGTATGTGTTGCACTTCTGAAATCGGAAATACTTATTCAAATTTTGAAAACGATTTCAACCACCTTCCTCAGAATTCATTTGAGCAAGAATCGTGCTATCAAAATTTCAATGATACATCATTTCAAAATGCTCCGAATATTCCTTGTGGGGGTCCTCATGACGATTATCAATGTCAACCGTGGAATCAAGAACCTAATCCTTGGTACAATACACCCGGTTTTGACAATGTCCAACCCCACAGTATTCCATCATTCATCCTCATGAAAAATCTATGGCAGAATTGCTAGCCGAAGAACGAGCAGCGGAAACGCGTGCCAAATTTCTTAAGGCTGCCATTCTCGATGAAGATGATGAGGATACTATTCAATTAAAGGAATATTATGAGAATTCTTCAACTGCAATCACACCTGTCCAGAAAAGGCAGGATGACAAGAGTATTGCAGAATTGCTAGCAGAAGAGCAAATGGAACGTATAAAAGCCATTTATGCTAGCAATAATGATGAGGAGGACGACGAGGAGAGTGTTATTCCTTTGAACGATATCATTTCTCAACTCCCTCAGTCTATTGCAATCACATCCATCTTACCGACTATGGACCCCGAGGACTCTCTCATAATGGAGGATGAGCATCTTAGCACTATTCCTGAAAAGGAATCGGACGAATTCATAAAGTCTAGTGCTGAGAACCTTATCCCAATCCCAAGTGAGTCTGAGGATGTATCCGACAGTGAAAGTGATGGTTCTTTTCGTAGTGATCATCCTCTTGACACTACTGATGATTTTTCCGGGACGTTTTCTAACCCTCTTTTCAATTTCAAAGATGATTTTTCCTCTAGTGATGACGAATCACTTTCTGATAAGGACGTTCAAAATAAAAGTCTCAAAGTCTATTCAAATTCTCTTTTTGAATTTGATGATGAGTACTTTTCTAGCAAAATAAATCCTCTCTTTGATGAAGAGTTAGAGAACGATGAGGTCAAGGACTCTATTATTCATAAACTTGATGATATGACCTAAAATATCGATCCCGTGATTCAAAAGGACGTTCTTTCTTCGACATATGTGACATTTCCCTTTGAGGATCGCCATTATATTGACTTCACATATGTCATTCGAGTTTTTCTACCTTTCTTCTCCTATACGGTAGATTGTCCTTTTATTCACTCGTTCGGGAGTGAAGACAAAGTTTTTGACCCCGACATCTCAATTTATCATCCTTTTGAGCCGGGTGTATCTCATCGGAGTGGAACTTTCAAGAACTCCAATGATTATCCAAACATTTCAAATGAAAGTCCGATGGAGATTTTCTTTTCCACATGCTTCCCTAAGAATAAATGAATTCGGGGTCGAGTCAAGCTAGTGACTCGGTTAACAAAAACATTAGCATTTCATGGGTGACAACCCATGTTTCTGACTTCTTTCTATTTTCTGACACTAAGTGTGGGGGGATTCCTCTACTGTGCTTTGTTTGTGTGTTGTTTGCCCTTGTTTGCAAGTTTCCCTTAGATCGTGATGATTGATGCGCCTGTTTTCAATCTAGCCGCCCAATATCCGATCTTTTTGCTAACGTTTATCTAGGGATATCTTTTTAATCCTGTTTGTGAAATAGAGAGATTTCTGTTCCACACTTGGCTATTAGTATTACCTTTTTACGTTCTAAGTGTCGGCATAATAGCCGGTACTTTGAATATTGAGGGCAATATTCAATTCTAAGTGTGGGGGGGGGGGGGGGAATTCTCTCGAATTTTGTCACATATGTACCTTCTAGTGCCCTAGTACCCCCGTTTTGGCCAAAATTTTAATTTTTTTTTTCGTTTTTAGATAAGAAATTGCAATAAAAAGAAAAAAGTGTTTAGTCTTGATTAGGTTAGAACAAAGGGAATCCCGACTCTGCCAGAGTGTTGATCTGGCTGCTTCCTTAACGGTTAGACTAAGGTTTTACGATATGTGCAAATAAAAATGCTAAGCGTAGAGTAGTTGGTTCTCTTTAGAGCTTATACAAGTAATCTATGGCTTTTCCTCCCAGAAGTTCCTAATCTAACTTAATAAGTGCTTATTTTCAAACATTTGAACACACAAAATCATTTTTTCATACGATTTTGAAAAATACTAGTTCAAAGATTTATTTAAACTTCGGAACAAGCATATGTCATAGTAATGTAAAAGTTAAATAATAAATGTATGTGCTATAAGCTGCGGATTCAAGATCGGCCCTTTGGATCCTTATTTCCGTAAGGCATTTTGGTCTTGGCTACCCTCTTACACCGGCCCTTGGACCTCTAATTCAGGAATGTGTGAGGTCTTGGTCTAACAGCATTAGATCCTCATTTCAGGAATGTTTAGAGTCTTGGAACTCTCCGTTGTATCGGCCCTTGGATCCTTTATTCTGAAAGGTGTAAGGTCTTAGTTCCCGTGAAACTCCGTTAGTTTATGTTGCACAAGTAAAAAAAAAAAAAAAAAAGAAAAATGAAAAAATGCGAAAAAATAAAATAAAATGGAATGATATTGCAAAATGCAAAAATGGAATGATATTGCAAAATGCAATAAGTTTTGAAACTTGCTTGTTGTAAATTTTAAATCTATCTTTCAACTAGTATTAGTCGATATCTTATAAAAACGTCGATTTTTGTGATCAAAATTTTGAAAATCAAGCACAGTCACCTAACTTTAATAAATATGGGAGTGAAAAGTTAAGTCTCGGCTTTCATAGATTATTAGTATAAGTAGTGTAGCATTTTACAAAAACATTTGCACATTGAGTTTAAGCTTAGTTGGGAGTATAAAAAGAGGATGACGATTTCAATTCCCTGGAGACACCCATTTTGTGTGAATCCCGTTCCATGATACCATTTTTGGAAATCAAACATTTTGTCTATTTTTGTTCCAGTTTAAATTTATTGCATTGAATAAAAAGTCGAAACGGGGTATGCTTGGTATTCTTTTAATCCTTTCATTACTTTATATGATCGGATTGCTTGGGACTAGCAATTGATAGTGTGGGGGGATGATGAGTGCCTATTTACTCATCATTTTATGCCCATATTAGACACAAAAATGACAAAAAACACCCAAATAGATCAAATAGTATTGCAAATATTCTTGGTTTGTGTTTTTATGTGTTTCAGTTACAAAAGGATTGAAAACAAGGCAAAACAGACAAAAACGAGCACAAGATTGGAAAGTTGTGAAAAGCCGAGGACGGGGAAGAAATTTACCAGTTTGGACCGGGATATTGCTCAAGTTATCAAAATTCATCCTCCAAGAATATCAAAGTGTCACAAATAATCCTTGGAGATAATTTTCAGATTTGGCAAGAATGGTCCCTGGATTTTCAGAATTTGCAAAATTGGTCCCTTAACTTAAAACCATTTCATGTTAAATCCTAATACTAAAAAAACAACACCCTTTTATCCACCAAATCAGCCCAACCATTAACATAAAAGCCCAAATAAAAACCCTACCCAAACCCGGTCTTGTGTTTTAACTAAACATGGGTCAAACCAGGTTGACCTGGTCAATCTTCTTTCCCAAACATTTTCCCGCTATCCACCGCTTCCCCAGACATCACCTTTCCCATGCTTCCCAGACAACTTTGTCCCTTTATTCACTTACACACTCCAACCCTCCCCCTCACTTAGCTAGTACAGTCCCACGTGCTTAGTCCTTGCTCAAAACCCACTAACCCAATTTTCCCGCAAAAAATGAAATAGACGGCTGAGATTGATTTAATCTAATCCAACGAGTGGGATTTGCTGAGGAAGGATCAGAGAAGCTTTTGGGAATGATATATAACTCCTCTGCACTCAGAAGACGAAGTTAGTTAGTTTTTTAGTTAGTAGATTTTTAGCTTAATATAGGAGTAGTGTAATTAAGTTTTTAAAGTCGAATCTAGATTAAGTTTAAAGTTCAGTTTAATCTCATATTATTGCAATTGTAATTTCAGGCTTAGTTAAATTTCAAAGTATTGTAATTTCTCTTTTATTGATGCAATTCAAACGTTTTACTTTAAAATTTGGCTCATTCATATTATCAGCTCTGTTAGTGGATTCAAGGTAGTTTAAAGCTTAATTTACTATTTTCAAAAGCTTGTATCACCTTATAATGGTTGTTGTAAGCTTGTGCTAGTCTACATTCTGCCTTAATTCCAAATTTCCAAAAAATGTCAAATAGTCAACATTAGTCAAACAGCTTATTTAAGTGCTTATCTCTGCTTTTCAGATATTCATTTAGGCTTAATTTAGTTATATGATCAGTAGTGTTTCAGTATTCGAGCTTATTTTAGACCTTGGTAGTTTTAAAACCGAATCAGTTAGCTTAAAGGAGTGTTTGGCACTAGCTTAAAATGGGGCAAAAATGATAGTTACTGTTCATTTGCATCAGGGTGAATTTTGATCTAGCTTATTTCAATTTAATTTAGTTGATTGTAGGAGGTGTTGATCTGTTTTGAGGATTTCATAAGGGTTGAGTTGGTTAATATAGGATTAGGGTCAAATCTGCTCACCATCTGCTTATTATAGGAATAAGCAGTCTTGAGATTGGATTTTTGTTTCTTTCTTAAAGTTCAATAGAGTGTTTCATATGTATAGAAGCTATGTGGTTCAGTTTCGACAAGTGTGTTGGTTTCTAGGAGCAATTCAGTCAACTGCATGCATCAGAATGCTAGGCTCTTCATGTCCTGACCCAGTGTTCTAAGGCTGATTGGAGTGCTTATTTGAGGTACTGAGTTCTTTAATCTTCTTTATTTTTAGAGTTTGCTAGTTGAAGTGTTAGATTTTGCAAAGTGGGTCCTAGTTCTAAGCTTATTTGAGCTTAAAATTAAGCTCAAAGTTGCCCTATTGGGGCTGAAATCTGATCTGCACATCAGCAGACCTCATCAGCTTTTTGGCTGATTTGCAGCTTATTTATATGCTTCAATTAAGCCACCCCTAGTCTAGCTTTTGGATCTTTTATAAGTTCATAATATGTAGTTTCTGAGGTTTCTTTTTGGTAGTCCAAATTCAGCTTATTAATAACTTTTAATGCTTTCAAAATAGTCCATTAAGGACTGATTTCTCTTCTATCTCAGCAGCCTTTTTAGCTTAGTTTGTCTTTCATAAGTGCTTATTTATCTGCTTTAGTAGCTTTTTTAGTCCCACTTATAGCCCATTGTTAGTATTTAAGCTTTTTCCACTTTTATTATAGCTTATTTTTGGCTTATGCAGCCTTTAGCTTTTTCCCTTAGCTTATTTCTTTCCATAGTCCACTGCCCAATCTTTTTGGCTTATTTCTGAGCTTAATTATGGTTTTCATAAATAGTTGTAGTTATGTTAATTGCTTATTTTCAAGTGCTTATTTAGTTTGTTAAAAGAAAAATATAAAAAAAAAGGTTTTCCAAAAAGGCTGAGCCAGGGATTCGAACCCTGGTCTCCAGCCCAGCCAAGCCTCACAACACCACAGCCTAACCAAACGTGCCCTTGGGTCTTTTGCGTTAGACTTCCCACTTATAATTCTTTTAACACAGTTTTAGTCCTTTTAGCTTATTCCCACAGTTGGGCTTATTCCAGCTTATCTGGATAAGCTGGCAAGCTCTGCTTATTTTTCCTGTATTCAGCTTATCACTTAGGACTTTCCATAAAGTTTTCATAATTTTTCGTTTACATTTAGTATTTTTAATCTATTTTTCTTTTTAAATTAGTTTTTAATTCGTATTTAATTAAATAATAATCAGAAAAATATAATTCTTTTTTATAAAATTTTCTTTTATCATTTAGGACTTAGGAAAATTAAATTTGCATCCGTAGGGTTAATTTTAATAGATTGTTACGTTTAGACTTGTTTCCCGATTTTAATTCGCGTTTTCTTTAATTTAATTTTTGTTTTCCTAGACTCGTAACCCAAAGTGAACATCGTTATTTTAAGCATTTTAATACCAAATCTCATACGATATCCTCAATTGCACGCCTCGCTGGGACTACGACTCGGGTATTCACTTATCCGGTTTATTATAATCGATTGTTGCGTTTAATCGTTGCACGTTGACTTTTCTTCGTGAGAGGTTTGACTTGTGATGTATTCGACCAACATCATTTCTCCAAACCACTGTGTGCATACTCCATTCAGATGGTAGACTTCTCAGAAACTTAAGATTGATATCTTCTTGAGAAACAGTAACCTTCATAAGTGCTAATTGACTTATAAGCTTCTGAAGTCTGTCATATGTAGCATCAATATTTTCGGAACTTGAGGCAACAAAGGTCTCAAATTGATGCTTCAGAAGATTTTTCCTTGACTTCTTGGTAGCCGCATTCCCACCAAATCTTAGCTCAATTGCTTCCATTAAAGACTTAGCATCCTGAATATGACTAAAACTCAACTGATACTCATTAGGTATGCCCATCATGAGAATACTATGAGTCTTGATCTCCAACCTTCTTTGAGCCTTGTCATCTGCAGATTTAATGGGTAAAAGTGTCCTATCAGCAGCTTTTGCTGGTAAAGTATCACCATTCAGAATGACTTCCCACATTGAGTAGTCTAGCATCTTGATGTACTGTTGTATTCTCATCTTCCAGAGCTCATACTCCCCAGGCTTGAGCATGGGCACTTTTGATGTAGTCACCATGTGTGTTGATTTGGATTCCATGTCTTGCAGTAATGTTTAAACAGATCAAAGTTAACACAGATTCTTCTTGATATCAGTTTCTAGATCACAAGCTCTGATACCACTTGTTGATCCCAGTTGAGCAATTGATCTTATTAGTTATCTTAGATATGAATCTAAAAAAACAAGTATAGAAACTGACTTGACTTGAAACAATATTAAACACTATGCGGAATCTAATGTTTAATCTTAAGAGGAACAATTTATCAAATAGTAGAATGCTTAACAAACACTTCAATATATTAGATATACGAATACTCAAAAGTATTAGGGTTACAAAACCTTGAAGTGAATCGACTCTAACAATGATACGTACTAAACTCTAACCCTAGAACCTCCTTTTATAGACTAAAGAGTCCTTTACAAGATAAGTATAAGTCTAACTAAATAGGATATATACAAAATCCTTTCCATACATATCTAACCGACTATACATCATTATCACATAAGCAGTAGAAACTAATTCTAGCAGTAGAATCATTAAGCTTAGCAGTAGTATCTACTTAGTGTATTCTCTTGATCTTTATCAGCAACTCCAGCAGTAGTATGAATACACTAGTAGTAGTATCATTATCACCAGCAGTAGTATAACACTTAGACAATTTTCCATTGAGCAGTTGTATCATCCTGAGCAGCAGCATATCAAAACCTAACAACATTATTAGTTTAATTATCGGGTGTCGTCACGGGATGCGCCACCCGGCAAAATGACCACAAGACATAGATCCTTAAGCCAATATTTTTAGTTTAGATCTAAGGTACACTCATTAGTGCAGTTAATTCCATTTTTACCCTTAATCAGAAATTATTTTTGCATGTCTAGTCCTCTAATGATTTCTAGTAATTCAAGGCATGTACCAAGCATAATAAACTTATGAAACATTTAAAATACGTAAATAAACATATAATTAAAGAAGTATAACAAAAGTGCGAGTGATTGGTTCCTTACAAGGATTGATGAATGAAAACAAGGAATCAAGAACAAGAACACTAGTCCTAACAACCGCCAATCAAGCTAGCACACTTGGACCTTCAATCTATGATCAAGAAACTAGTGAAAATTTAGATGGAATTGGTTGTTTATGGGCTGAGATTGCAAGGCAAAGAAGGAGCACAAGAGAGTGTGGTGTAGCTTTTTATTAGATCTAGTTTAATTGTATTATAAGAAGCATGCATGACCAAAATTACAAGTGTACCTACTTGTTTTAAAAATTTGACACAACAACAACATGATTCACCACATGGACACTTGTCCATGTGGTTTGGTCGTTCATGGCTAGTGGGGAAGAAAAGGTTAGTGGTTTTGTGGTATTTGGTGTTATAGTGTGTAGTTTTGATCCCGGTGATTGAGAACGTAAAGTTTTTAAGATGTGAAACATAAAACCGGGTAGTAATAAAATGTAAAACATATAAACATGTTAAAACTTATTAATATAACTTATATTAGTATTTTAGATGAGTGGTGAGTTCATCGGAGGGTTTAAATGTAGTTAAAACCTAAAAACGTAGGTTTAAATCGCGTAAAATGTAAAAGGTGCAAGGTTTACGTAAAAATGGAAAAAGTGAACTGTGACTTTTAAAATATGATTGTAAGAAACCAAAATGCATAAAAATAATTATAGTATAAAATTTCAGGTGTCGATTTAAGTTAAATGTACGTTTATCGAAGTACGCGGAATAACCTATCTAGTTATTCGTAAGAGTGAATTTACTTAAAATAAAAATATTTAAGTAAAATTAAATAATTAAATAATGACCTCAAAATTGTGAATTGTTACAGTACCTAATTCTTAAAGGGAATCCCGTCCCGGGATTCAGTTCGAGTTAGACGTCGAAGTTTTGTTAGTGAAAAGGTGTGGATATTTCGAACGCATCTGGTCTTCTCTTTCCCAAGTATATTCTGGTCTTCGTCTAGAGTTCAAACAAACTTTGACAATAGGGATACGGTTCTGCTTCTATCGCTTACCTCTCAGTCTATGATTTCTACAGGTTCTTCGAAAAAATGTAGTTTGTCATCGAGTTGAATCTCTTCCAGCAGAATGGCAAGTGATTCGTCTGATAAGCACTTCTTCAGATTATAGACATGAAGATGTTGTGTACTCTACTGAGTTATGGTATAAGTTCGAGTCGGTAAGCTACCGGACCATCTTCAGCCAAACTTTTGAAGGGTTCAATGTACCTCGGGTTCGTTTTTTCGTGTTTCTCGAAACGTATCACGTACTTTCATGGCGAGACATTCGGCATGATTATATTTCCAACCTGAAATTCTAAGGGATTACGTGTCACATTGGCGTAACTCTTCTGACGACTTCGTGCAGCTTGTAGCCTATTGTCTGGGGGTGTTGCTCCTAAACCCTGATACGTATTAACGATTAATGTAGATGGAACAATCACGAAGGCGTACTAACAGTCGAAAGAAGTAGATATCAATGTCATGGAAGAAATGATATTCACAAAAAAATTGAAAGAGCTAATGAATCATAGAAATAGTAATGTGATTCTGCCGTGTGTAATATTTAGGAGCAAAGATTGCTTAAAAGGGATAGATTAAATATCTATATGAACAAAGGAGAAAACCGTTATCGATCAATGCAAATGAAGGAATTGATGAATAACAATAATGTATCAAAATTAGATATCAAGAACATTCGTACTTATCATGAGCAAAGAGTGCTCGAAAGAAAGATAGGTATTTGTACGAACAAAGAAACAAACCGTTACCAACCGATGCAAATGGAATGATCAATGAAATAAAACAACAGTGAATAGATTTAGATATCAATATTATTCGTACTAGTATGAGCAAGGAGTGCTCGAAAGAAAGATTTGATATTCGTACGAACAAAGAAGCAAACGAAAGGGTGTGTAAAAGAGAAGCCAATGACTCAAATTTACGCAAGTAGAAGAATCGTAATTTATCACAATAGTAAAGAGGAGAGATATAGAATATCAACACGAAGTAATTCAATTAACCGAGAGAATCAATCGAATCAAACCAATAGCCAAAAGAGGCTAATACTGAAAGACATAATTCTAAATGAGGTTCAATAATAATGAGACAGACAATATTTATTAAGAATGTCAAATGAGAATGAATAATGAAAATCCATATCTAAGATGGATAATAAACATCATGATTGTTAAGAGAGATTAAGTGAAATGGACAAGAATTGAGAAAGCAATAAACATTACAATATGTTAAATGAGAACAAATGAGATAGACAATAAAGCAAACGATAAATTAGGAAGACAATAAGTGTCACGAAGAAGATCAAATAATAAATGATGAAGTCCATAAATATTACGAATGTTAAATGAGAATAACTGAGAAAATCAATAAATGAGAAAGACAAGATGTATCTCGAATGCTAAGTGAGAAGAAATGAGAACGAACAATAAATGAGAAAGACAATTAGCAGCACGAATGCTAACTAGGAGTAAACAATTAATGAGAACGGCAATAAGTGACAAAGACAATAGGCATTGCGAATGCTAATTGAGAATGAGTAGGGACCAAAAATAAATGAGAAAAGCATTACGTTGTAAGCATGCATGTTAAATGAGAACAAGCATAAAATGAGAAAGACATTGAGTATTAAGAATTTTGATTGAGGATAAATGAGAACAAATAATAAATGGTAAAGTCAATAAACATTACGAATGTTAATTGAGTAAGATCCGTATTTGGATCCTCGAGCTTTACTCTGCTTCCAACAAGACCGTAGGTTGGCCATCACAGCTCGTGTAATATCTCTCATGATGTGCCATGTTTGTCACCAGTGATGGGATGCTGTGGCGGATGGCTTTCTGGTGATAATCTATGGTCGGGTGGGAGGATTAAGTGTGATAGTGGTTCTCCTTCTCATCTTCCGAGGGGTTCTTCTTCAGGTGAGTAATTTTCTGGTTTGGGTTCACACTCCATAGCCACATCCTCGAATGGCTCAGTCTCACTATTGGGCATTAGTAAATAGTTCGGTGAAGTGAGTGTTAGAATGGTGGCCGACGAGTTCTCCAATTTGTCCTTGGAATCGAAAGGTAGCATTAGGGTAAACATTGCTGTCAAGTTTCGGCGTTACCTTCCTGGCGGCGCAATTCTTCAAAACCAAAAGGAGTGAAAAAGAATGAGATATTATAAAGTCGTGTCCGAAAGTAGGTGTTCCAAGGCGGCATGTTAAAGTCAAGTTTTAATCAACCGGCGTGTCATTAAGCGATGGTTTACGAGGCGATGTAGATGTTCCATGAGTACAGGATGAATGTCCAAACTCGTCTCTGGAGACAGATAGTAAGACAATCAGGGGAATTCGATAGACTATAATGGGTTTGTGTAAAACGTTGTTATGAAAGATCATGAAAATTTTAGTGAATCATGGAATTACTCGCAATGTTTTGAAATTAATTGAGACCACTGTTTCACTCACAATGTCATAATAATGAATGAGGGTTTTACCATTGTAATCAATAATGTCTTAAAAAGTTTTATAGATTAAAAATGTAATAGTAGATATATGATCGGGGAAAAACAAGATTCGACATGAAGTTCTGGAAACAAGTATAAGAGATCAAAGTCAATCAAACGTTTATATAAATAATCTTTTATATAAATAAATAGTGATCAAAAGTCAATCAAGTGTATATATAAATATTCTTTATATATAAACAGAATAATGGTGCATAAAATTGTGCATAGGTCTTCGGGAAGTGTAAGCGCACGCAGAGTGTAAGGCAATGCAAAGTGGAGTGGTTGGAAATAAAAAGCGGTTATAGTATAGGTCTAAAAATGCGACCTGGTTCTCTATAACCATGGCTCTGGTACCAATCTATAACACCCCCAAAATATCACAGCGGAATGTAATATCATTGGTGTGCTACTTATTAGTACAACAGTCATAATCATAGAAAATGGCTCTAAATGTGATGTTTTAAAATATTATCATTCGATCAAAATAAAACATCAGAGTTTACAAGAGGTCCCAAGTAGTTTTAGAAAACATAATGTATTAACATAAAAGTTTTCAAGATTTTATCGAATGATAACACAATGCAAGCCATCAAAACAATCTCCGTGCGAGTTCATGCTTGCCAATTACCTTAAGGACCTGAGATAAAACATGCTAAAAATTCAACACAAAGGTTGAGTGAAATTCATAGGTTTATAAATAAATAATGGACAACAAGATTTCAGAGTTAAAATAATAATTTCAACGAATACAATTATGGGTAAATAGTAAATATTGCACTAAGCTCACGAACTCAAACGTTAACTAATATCATAGAACAATATAAATAATGCCCTAAAAGGTAATTTGCCATATTACCTAATTTCTCAATATTATGTGTCCGTTTGACCTACAGATATCAAGTGAGCGCTACTCACCCGAACAGGCTCGTCAAGCCCAATATGCATATTCATAATATTAGCGTTTACACAGATTGTAATTAATGGTTCATCATGTTAGGGACTTATTTCTGGCAACAAAGGTACCTAGGCAATAATACTTTCTGGTAAGCATATAGTTTAAAGCACTTGTGTCCAAATTATAAAATAGCATGTATCTCCCTCAATGGGTTTATAAACAACTTAAAGATTTAAAGTGGGGCTATGAACTCACCGAAAGCCAAGTGAACAATCAAATTGAATGCAGTGATGAATAAACCGCAAGTGTTCCACGAGCAACCTAGACATATACGCATGTCTCAGATTCTAAAATAATAAGCTAAGTTTGTCTATATGCTTTATAGATTATTATTTCAATTATTCTTGGTACATAATATATAAATAAGTGTCAAGACAAGTCATAAGGGTTCGAATTAAATCAAAAGGGTTCAAATTAAGTCAAAAGGGTTCAAATTAAGTCAAAGAGTTCAAAATATATTAAACGGTTCAAAATCAATCTTAGAGGTTAATGTGCCATAAGTCCAAAACAAGTTATAAGTTTCAAAATGCCCAAAAGTTCAATAATTAATTCAAAAGACCAAAATTATTTCCAAAAGTCCGATAACATTTCAAAAGCCCAAATTAAATTTTAGAAGCCAAATATGTTAGTGCTGTTAGGATTTTTTTATAAACATGTCTATCTTCAAAATTTTATTACTCGCAAACCGTAAGTCAAAAACTTATGTTCTTTATATATCCGAAAAGGTATTTGAGTGTAATAACTAAATTTGTAGGTCCCACTGAGTCAAAAAATTACCTAGTAGTAGTTAAATTACCAATTTACCCTTAACAACCCAGTTCTGATTTTAACAGCATCACAACAGTCTTAGGAAAAATGCGATATTTAGAGTTCTTCAAGCCTGTTTAACCCCATTTTTGCGGCCACGTTTAAGTTAAGATGTTAGATACCACTTTTATTCTTTGAGAAATAGTTGGTTATACTAAAAAAAATTGACTTATATAGGTTACAATTCTGTTACTCAGAATATGACATGTTTCACGAAAACATTATTTGTTTAATAATCGGGTGTCGTCACGGGATGCGCCACCTGGAAAATGACCACAAGACATAGATCTTTAAGACAATATTTTTAGTTTAGATCTAAAGTCCACTGATTAGTGCAGTTAATTCCATTTTTACCCCTGATCAGAAATCATTTTTGCATATCTAGTCCTCTAATGATTTCTAGTAATTCCATGCATGTACCAAGCATAACCACGCATAATAAACTTTTGAAACATATAAAATACGTAAATAAACATATAATTACAGAAGTATTACAAAAGTGTGAGTGTTTGGTTCCTTACAAGGATTGATGAATGAAAACAAGGAATCAAGAACATGAACACTAGTCCTAACAACCACCAATCAAGCTAGCACACTTGGACCTTCAATCTATGATCAAGAAACTAGTGAAAATTTAGATGGAATTGGCTGTTTATGGGCTGAGATTGCAAGGCAAAGAAGGAGCACAAGAGAGTGTGGTGTAGCTTTTTATGTGATCTAGTTTAATTGTATTATAAGAAGTATGCATGACCAAAATTACAAGTGTACCTACTTGTTTTAAAAATTTGACACCACAACAACATGATTCACCACATGGACACTTGTCCATGTGGTTTGGTCGTTCATGGCTAGTGGGGGAAGAAAAGGTTAGTGGTTTTGTGGTATTTGGTGTTATAGTGTGTAGTTTTGATCCCGGTGATTGATAACGTAATGTTTTTAAGATGTGAAACATAAAACCGGGTAGTAATAAAATGTAAAACATATAAAAATGTAAAAACTTATTAATATATCTTATATTAGTATGTTAGATGAGTGGTGAGTTCATCGGAGAGTTTAAACGTAGTTAAAACCTAAAAACGTAGGTTTAAATCGCGCAAAATGTAAAAGGTGCAAGGTTTACGTAAAAATGGAAAAAGTGAAATGTGACTTTTAAAATATGATTGTAAGAAACCAAAATGCATAAAAATAATTATACTATATATTGTCAGGTGTCGGTTCGAGTTAAATGTATGTTTATCGAAGTACGCGGAATCACCTATCTAGTTATTCGTAAGAGTGAATTTACTTAAAATAAATATATTAAGTTAAATTAAATAATTAAATAATGACCTCAAAATTGTGAATTGTTACAGTGTGAAGGATGACATGTCAAGATTGCGAATGAATGTGTCGGGTGAAGAAGTACGAGCATGAGAGGTTCCTTCTTCATTCACTTCAACATCATCCTCATCCATTGGTTGAGATGATGATCCATGATGGAAGGAGGAGGAAGAGAAAGTAGCATCAGAAGTGGATTTATGACCACGTTTAGACCCATTGTCACTATGTTGCTTTGTGCGACGTTGTGGTGCACCAAGGGGTTTCATAATGGGATCAACAAGGAAGTAGTCGACGTTATCGAGGTGTGGGTAATTAGCCATAACCCAACGGAAGAGACGAGTAAGCAACATACCGTATGGCATGAGCTTATCGGACCGACTATGAATGTTAGCCATTCTTTTTGCCATATAGTATGCGAGGTTGTATGGCTCCTCGTTACTAAGGCAATAGAGCATATGGGCTAGACTTGCCGGAACATGATCCCGATTACCCGCAAGAGTCAAGACGTTCTCACAAAGAAGGAATTCCCAATTTTTGAGACCGAGAAGAATTTATTTGAGATAGATACGGTTTGGGTCGAGGTGGACTATTGAACCATCATGTTTTTGGTATGGGTTGGAGACACGAGGGATTTGAATATGGTGCTTTATGGTTTAAGGATCGGGAATTTCGGTTTGATTTGGACCTTCACTTTCAAGATGAGAGTAAATGGACTCTAAGGAATGGTCTTCTGTGTAGGCACATTGACCATAGGAAGGAACACCTAGAATGTCACCAAGCTCGGTGATGGACAAAACGATATTTTGATTTTGAATCCAGAAATCTAGGAAGACATTACCATCAAGATCATTGAAGGTACGAACACGACTATAGAACTCAAGGATGAAACGAGGACAAATTTGATCATTTATTTTATATAAACAATCAAAATTGATTGTTGGAAAGCATACATTTATGCCATCCAAAAGAAAAAAATAAGCATCGACTACACGACCTTCGTGTAAATATCGATGTTGGACTTTTTAAAGATAAACTTTTTGCTCATCAGGAATGTTTGGATCATCGATTAGTGAAGGGATATAGGATTTGGTATCTTTGTAATCGTTACGAGGCATTGTTACCTACAAAAATATATAAGTATATATGTGTTAACTTATGTATTATTGATGATTACATCTCTAGTATGTGTGCCTATATGCAAACAATGTGGAGGTGCGGTAATCTCGACTCTAAAGCAAAAATAATGAGATTACCCAAATGCTCCTAACTTCACTTTTGCTCAAACAAATATGCTGAAGAATACATATATGTAATTCGATCAATATTTGTGAGATCATGTATGCATGCGAAAACGATTTTGGTTTGCATCAACAATGTACGAAAAATGTTTCATGATCCTAGTTGTGTGAAATTGTTCAAAAATGATGGAATTGGGGTGTTTGGCAAATGTGACAATTTGGCGCCAAAAATATTAAGGTTGAAAAGCTTGAATGTTAATGACTCATAATCCAATTTCAAGTATCCTAAACATGATTCCACTAAAATTATTTAATCTAATTCCAATTTAAATAGTGAAATTCGAACTAAAGTATATAACGAAAGTGGGTTTATGCAAATCCTATGTTTAGGGAATCATGTAAGTTATACATTGTCTAAACCTAGTCCTAATTGCATAAAAATTCAATCAAAATTGAAAGGTCCTAATTCGATTTTATGTACAAGAACAAACCCTAGACTCAAATTAGAGAGAAATTAAAGTTGATTTACTTACAATTGATGTTGGGTAAGATGTAGTAATTGATATTCTTTAAATGCAATGGCTCGATCTTGATTGACAAGAGTGTAATTGGATTAGGGTGTCATATTCGGTTTTGACAGCAAAAGGGGAAGTTGAAGTTTTGTTTTGAATGAGTAAACAGAGGAAAAAAGGAAGAAAACGGGGGTTATCAGATGCACAGTACCACAAATGTTTAGTGGTGCCGTGCCACTTTAGTGGTGCCATGCACTACTGAAACTGATTTTTGTCCCATTTTGATTTTTGACG